>JACEEZ010002200.1:94674-142431 GCA_016584305.1 Chionoecetes opilio
CATTTGTCAGTCAATCATCTTTCTCTTCCTTACACACAAACTTTCTACATTTCATCATTAATTTCCCTCATGCAGCTATTCATTAATATATCAACTAACCATGTCGACATCACATACCCTCATCTCACTCCTATGCCTTTGTAAACTATATTCCTATCCACACGTATGCTGTCTTCCCTTATAAAATGTCCTGCTTTACTTCCTACTGATGACTTTCTTTACATCTTTCTTATTTGTCTATGCAAGTTCACTCCTTCAGACATACATTCTATCACTACATTCCCTCCATTAATTCAATATTTCTGGAGTCATTTCATCTATACATACACATTTACCACACTACATATATACTGAGAGCCATTCATACTTACAGCTTTACTTCATACTTATATTTCATTCATACTTTCAGCCTTAACACACTAGCTATTATAGTCTCTCAACCTCCTTGCTATCTATTCCTCTCTGTAAATATTGACAGTAAATTAATACTCTGTAAATATTAAAATATTAATAGACCAACACTTGTTTCTTTATCAAAACTAATAATATCAACCTTTCTTTACTTCAATCAATCAATCATTGGGGGCATACGCCGGGGGGCGCGTCGCCTCGCCCACCCTACGACGCCACTCCCGGGGGTCACCACGCGCGAGTTCCCATGCAGGCTCCTTTCCCATACCAAGCAGCTCTCGACAAGAAACATCAACTTGCCCCAGCCACGAGCCTTGTGGGCGCCCCCTTGGCCTCCTCCACGCTGGATTGTCTCTTACAGATACAACCCAATGGGAAGGATCGGTTTCAGGGCAGCGTGCCACATGCCCATATAGCCGAAGTTGGCGCTGACGGACTATGCAGGTAATAGGTCTCGATTCAGTCTCACGGTGCAATCGCTGATTTGACACGTAATCATCCCAGCGATACCCCATGATTCTGCGAAGACACTTATTACCAAAGGCATTGATTCGTCTCTTCAAGTCACTATTTAGTGTCCATGTCTCACAACCATAGAGTAAGACAGGGATCACAAGCGACTTGAAGAACCGGATCTTTGTCCTCCTGCACAGGTACCAACAACGCCAAATACTCCCGCTGAGCGAGTCCATAACACCGTGGGCTACGCCAATCCGCCGTAAGACTTCTTGACGTGACCCGCCGTCATTATGGACTGCGCTACCAAGGTATGTAAAACTTTCCAAGATCTCAATGTCCTTGCCACACGCATGAACAGACTGTACTGCTTCATCTAGTAAGTCTCCAAATACCTGGACCTTGGTCTTGAGCCAGGAGACCTCAAGTCCCAAAGGCTTTGCCTCCTCGTGCAGCGCCTCGAGAGCCATCACCAGGACCTCCAGCGACTCAGCAAAGATTACTGCATCATCGGCAAAAACAAGATCAGTGATCTTGGTGTTGCCGACGGATGCTCCACAATCACTTTGATCTACAACCTTGTCCAATACCCAGTCCATACAAGCGTTGAAAAGTGATGGGGCAAGGACGCACCCTTGCCTCACTCCTGTATTCACAGGAAAGAAGCTGGATACACCTGCCCCACACTTCACAGCACTCTCAGTTCTTTACTTACTCCTCTATTTCTCTATTTATTTGTCTTATCTCTATTTCTTACTTATCGCCTCATTACCACTGTTTCCTTATTAAAACTATAGTCAGACCAGCTCAAGCTGGTCTCGCGGGTGGAGCGGCTCAAGTCCGCGGTGGTGCCACATCACCCCACTACTCGCGCCAGGTCACCACCCTCCTCCTGGGCGGCTTTACTCCCGTGGCTTGTTGTGAGGCAGTGTCAGTCCAACACATTCCAACCGTGTAGTTTTGGTTAACCCAAGTTTCATCAAGATAAACAAAACTGTGGGATAACTGTTTAAACTGCCGCATGTTTCGCAGAAATCTTGTCCGAGCCGCAAGTACATCATTTCTTTCCATGAGGAATTTGTGGCCATCAACTTTTGCAAATCTGAATCCTATTTGTATCAGAACCTTGCGAAGGGATTCAAGACAACCAGTGAAGGAGATTTTTTCTTTAAGTTCTTCCCTTATCTTGTATATGGTGGGGATTTCTTTCCTCTCGTAGAATTTCAAGACAGTTTTTCTAAGTACACACTTGTCAAAATCTTCAAAATTCGTAACAGTGGAAAGACAAATTCTTTTCTTCGGTGAATAGAATGTAGGTTTTTCTGGTGCAACTTCTGTGTCGCAGGCTTTATTGAGTGTAGAGCAAATTCTTTTCACTGTGCTTGTACTGACGTTGGTGGCTTTTGCTGTCCGAGCGAGTGCTTGTGTGGGTGGTAATAGAGGTCCTCTATTTGCCTTTTCTTCCAAAAAATACTTATTTACGTTGTAAATAACTTCTTTTGCTTGGCTGTACAGAACGCGATAGGAAAAGGGGGAACCTGTCATGGCTGAGGAGTGACCAGGAATGAATGAGGGGTGGGGCTGTGTCAGGTTACTCAGCCTTGCCCGCAACGTCGCATGGGCTGCCATGCCAAGTGTAATGGAAGGTAGACAGACTCGTTGTTTTACCATCAAATCGCAAGCCATTCACAAAACCATGCAGCCGTATTATAAAACTATATGATTAATAAATAGTTAATGTAATAGCTAACAGTATGACAGAGGGTCCTCGTCAGCCTGTCAACGATAAACGTGACAACACTGCAGTAATCTCCCCACCCCACCTGCAGGACCAGCTTGAGGTCTGACTATAATAATTTCCCCTTTTCCTTAATTACTTCTCATTCGTTAGGTGTTCAAAATGCCTCTTCCATACGCCTTCCAGCTCTTCCTTGTAACTTATTAACCCCTTGAGACCAAGAACGTAATTTACATTGTAATTTGGGTACCATCAAACAATTTTTAGTGGATTTAAGCAATATTTTATAGATATGACCTGTTTATTATCCTTGTCGACTAGCTAATTTGGTATACTGTATTCACTTTAGTTTCGTAATTTTATGGCTAACAACAGACAATTTTTTATATAGCAAAGTAAAGATCTGGGCATGAAGGGGTTAATTAAGATCCCCATGCTCTAAGACAGTGGTTCTCAAACTGGGGGTAATTACTCCCGCGGGGGTAATGAAGCCATTTCTGGGGGCTAACGAGGCACTTTCTGAAAGTAATAGTTCGCTGGAGTAAATTTATATATAATAATAAATAAATAAATAAATAAATAAATATTTTATACATAAGTAAATAAACTAATACTAATATCCAGAGATCGAGAAAATATGTGAAGTAACAAATATTTTTTTTCTTCACATAAAACAGCTTTTTGCAAAAAAAAAACCTAAATGATGATTTCTGCTAGAGATGTAGGGCTACCTAAAATGGCCAAATTAACAACATGTTTATCCAATCTCTGCAAGTGATAATTTCATGTCCTGTCTGTCCACTGATGGGTCAGACTGACAGCGGCATTTCAGTCTTCTGATTTATGTCTAATTATTATAAATGAGTTAAAAGTTTACAGATTTTGGTTAACGGAATGGAGCCAGCAGATACAGCAAATCTGAAATTCGCCCCAGCTGCCAATGTGGATTTAGAGAGGAGCTTCTCAGTCTATAAAAATGTGTTGAATGACAGAAGACAGCGCCTGACAGAAGAAAATCTGAACAAAATCATGGTTACAAATTGCTTTTACAATCGTTCAGCAGTCTGAGCTATATCTATTTTATAGTACAATGTTTTGTATACAGGTCTGTTGCCAGAATTTCATTCGGGGAGAATCATTAGCTAATTCAAAAAATTAATCATATGTTCCTTTCAATTTTTTTTTTTTTTTTTTTTTTTTTTTTTTTTTAGCTATATGTACTTAATTTCAGTTTATGGCTTGCTGATCATTCAGTATTATATAAGGCTAGTGTTTTGAAATATCAATAGATTTCAGGGGGAATCCACACCTGTCCCTCCTCTTGGAGATTGTGGTTCATGACCAGCGCTCTCACTTTTGGGGAATTTGTCCCCAGATTGGGAAATATTAAGTAATCTAGTGATATTGGCTTTTTGGGGAATTTCTGGGGATTTCTGAGAGTTTTAACTTTTCAGTGAAAACTTGGGGATTTTGTATGCATTTGTTTAATAATATCATATAAATATCAACCTAGAGTCAGGATCTTACCCATGAAAAGAAAAGGTCGATCAGCTGTTTTTCGGCGGCATATTCTATATCGACAATTTTGATTGGCTAATGGTGTTTAGCAGTCCTGAACTCAACCAATCACAGCCCACAAGAGCCTCAGGGAACCAGTGTGTTTACACTGTGTCTGTTGGCAAGCTCACACATTTGAACGTTTTTTGTATGTTTTATATCTGGCGCCCTATCGGTCGTACATACAAAGGCATAACAGTTATAGATGTTGATAGATGTCTGCAGCAATATAGGACAGTCAGTAGTTAATAATGCCTCATACATAGCAAGGACAATTTTGTTTTAAGTTCGGTGGCAATGTTTTCACACATATATGGTTGATTATTAAGCCTTCATTACCGAATCATACTATACACATCATAATATATGTACGTATATCACATCAAAACTAAAATGAAAATAATAATATTGTCTTCGAAAAATGTCAACTGTCACAAGTGTATGATCATATGACAACTGCACCTTATTGTTATGACATGGGGAAGCAGGGCCGGATTTAGGAGTGGGCATAGTGGGCAGCTGCCCAGGGGCCCCCACAATCAGGGGGCCCCCACAAAATGGGGCAATCTGCCAAACTGGGGCCTGGGGTCTCCACATATTATAATTTTTGTTCTTATATATTTATTTACTTAATACTTCCTTGTATATTTATATAATAAATATTTTTTAATCAAGAGGCCTTAATTTATAATCAAATTAATAATTTATCTTATATCCAACTGCCTATAGCGGTAGTGTTGCTTGATTGCCCATGGCCACATTTCTAGGTTTAGAATGGTCTCCCTCTAACAGATATTAGGGAAAACAGGCACACGCAGCTCATTAAGGGGTTTAAGGAGCGACCCGTGGCTGATTTTGAGGTGAGTTTTTTAGTATTTTTTTCATTTTCGATGTAATATTTCGCTACCAATTAATGATTTCTGGTGTCCATGAATACACAAAGAGTGTGCTAGTAAGGCACAGAATACTGAGATATGTCTATATGTGATGAAATGAAATAATGAAAGTGAACTCATATGTCACAGAATGACGTAAGTGTTTGTTTACATAAAAGTGGCGTTGCATCATCGTATGGATGATCACTACAGTGGGATTTTAACACATTAACTGCCTATTGGGCCACCGGTGTACCGAGCAGATCTTTCCTTCTTTGCGAATTGGTACATTCGTGACCCGAAAAACCCTTTTTAAAAACTTTTGCAAACATGAGTACATAGCCAATTTTTATCTACATTTGTATTTATTATGGCTACAAATGTCTTGCAACGATATCAGGTAATAAAAAATACTCATAATTGTGTAAATTAGTTAATTATGATTAGCCCAAAAATCCTTTTTTCCTTGTTCATCAATTTTTCTTTTTAATTATGTTTTCATATGATAATGTGATCCTATAAGCATTATAATCAATATGAAAATAAAGCAGTTATCAAATAAAACATGCGAATGCATTCTTTGCATATAAAGCAAAAATTAAACATTGAAACTAGATGCCTTGATAAGATAATATTATATATAATAATACATACTTCCAAAATGCATATAAAACTTTGTAACACAAAGCTTGTAAGGTGTATTCATCTTACAAGCAAATTACAATCCTTACATAATGCAGCAGTAATTAACTGTAGAAGAAAATACCGTAAAACTCACGAAATTAGTTCCGTAAACAAAAATTTAAAAAAAACTAAATTGAATTATCCGAATGTGTAATAGTTTCCCAATTTCCCATGGATTTTCCTTAATATGAGGCATATTTTTCATTGAAACATGAAAGGCAGAGATGTGGCTGACCATCACATGCACTGCAGAAGAACTCTTCTAGCCTTGTTTGAGGCCACCATGTATCCTTCTGCTAGTGATATCTTTTCGGAACATCCTCTGCATCTTTTCCTTGTGCTTCCTTGTGTATCCACAGGTGTGGATGATCCATACATACATAGATAGATCAAAAAGTAAAAGAAAAACAGAAGAAAAAGAGAAAGGTGCTGAGTCTCCACCACAGTGATGCAACATTTTTGGAAGCTAATTCAGCAATCCAAAAAGACGCAAAAAATGTCAGTCGCAAATGCACACCAGGTATGTTTGAGCGAAGGAATCGAAATGGGGAAGTTACAAAGCGTTCTTGGCTATGTCTATCTCCAGAAAATGGGCGGGTCTACTGCTTCTATTGCAAGCTAATGGGTGCTTCTAGATCTCAGTTCACATCTGATGGGTTCTGTGACTGGAAACACGCCAATAGGGTTGCTGGCCATGAACAATCAAAGGATCACATTCAAGCAGTTTTGTCAGCAACAAGTCGTGCAATGAGAGTTGGAGGTGTAGACTCAAAGCTAACAACACAAGTGGATCAAGTTGAGCAGTATTGGTGTAGTCTTTTGAAACGACTGATTAGTGTGTTGAAAATTTTATGTGAAAGAGACCTAGCTCTTCGAGGAGATGATGAAATAATTGGATCTCCTCATAATGGAAATTATTTCGGATTGTTAGAGCTTTTGGCCGTGCATGATGATTTCCTCAGGCAACACATAAATAATCATGCCAGTCGGGGCAGTGGCCATACAAACTATTTATCTTCAACCATCTGTGAAGAAATCATCAGACTAATAGGCAATGAAGTACTCAAGGAAATAATTGCACGTATAAAGCTGTCAAAATATTACTCAATTTATCTTGATTCAACACCTGATGAAGGTCATGTAGATCAACTAACACTGATCTTCAGATACATGGAGCATGATACACCTGTAGAGAGATTTGTAAAATGTTTACCAAATCAAGGACACAAGGCTCAAGAAATGTTTGAAGGTTTGATGAAATTTCTAACAGACTATGTATGATATTGACATTCAAAATTGTCGTGGGCAATCATATGATAATGCAACATCTATGAGTGGGAGATACAATGGTCTGCAAGCCAAAGCTGCAGCTAAAAATCATCATGCAGTTTGGATACCTTGTGCAGGTCACTCATTAAACCTGGTTGGAAAAGCTGCAGCTGAATGTTGTCAAGCAGCTATCTCATTTTTTGATTTTTCAGAGGCCATTTAAATGTTTTTCACAGCTTCTACACGTCGTTAAGCAATTCTTAGCGATTTACTGAAAAATGTAGAATCTGGCCCAGTGTCTGTACCAAAGAGGATTTCTACAACAAGATGGTCCTGTCGAGCTGTTGCAGTGAAAGCAATTGTCCAAGGATATGTCCCAATCCGTGAAGCACTTGCTAAAATAACTAGTGATGAGAATGAGATGAGAAAAACTCGTTATGAAGCCAGTGGTCTCCTTGAAAAGATGGGCAAGCTAGAGACAGCCATTTATGCTGTTTTTTGGCATGGCATTCTTGGTAGAGTTGATGCCACAGGCCACGCATTGCAGGATCCAAAACTTGAGTTGAACACAGCAGTCACAATGTTGAAGTCCTTGGAATGTTTTGTACGTGAAAAACGAGATCGCTTCCATGTTTATGAGGAGAAGGGGAAAGAATTGTCAGGAACCGAGGAATATTTACAGACACGTAAGCGCCAACGTAATGTCCTACTCAATCCATTGGATTATGGACGATCTGAAGAAGCATCACTCACAGTCAGAAGCATTTCACATACAGAATTTCCTTCCAGCAATTGATCAGTTCCTGAGTTCACTGGATCAACGGTTGAAGGCCTATGAAGAAATCTGTTAACTTTTTGGATTCTTGGATAAACTGCAATCATTGAATTGTGATGAAATTGAAGCAGCTGCTGCGAAATTGGTTGCTGAGTACAAGAATGATCCGGATCAAACACTTGGAGTTGAACTAGTGCAGTTTGCAGCCTTCTTTACTCAATTTCTCAAAGACGAAGATGTAGAGAAAGGGAGGGCACATTTCCTTTACAAGCTGTTGATATACAAGAAGGTTGTAGATACATTTCCAAATGTTGAAATAATGTTGCGGATGTACTTGGTGCTCATGGTTACAAATTGTTCTGGAGAACGTTCTTTCAGTAAAATGAAATTTATCAAAAACAGACTTCGTACTACAATGTGTCATGACAGGCTTAGCCACCTAGCTTTGATGAGCATTGAATATGACATCCTCAGAGAAACTGACTTCCATGATTTGATCAAAAACTTTGCAAGGGCTAGATCTCGTAAAGTGCCACTGCCAGTTCTGTAATTAAAAGTAGCTACTTGTATTGTAAAATTTATTTTTTTCATTTGCAGATACAAGAGAACCTCATTTAACCGGCATTTAAAACAACGGCAGCCTCAAAACAACGGCACTAATCGACCCAGGCATTAATTAAGTATAATTATTTCAAAAACTGAGAAAATCGGCAGAAATTTAGTTGGGCAAGGCTGTGGTCTACACAGACTCTCTCTCCTCACTCCACCTCCTCCTCTCCCGCCATCCACGATCCTCTACGTCCCTCGTCCACACCACCCAGAGGGCCCTTCACCTTACCAATGAGGGGTGGGAGATCGCCTTCCAGTGGGTTCCCTCCCACGCTGGTATCCCAGGCAACGAGGTGGCTGATTCTGCTGCCAGGATGGCCTTAACAGATAGATGTAAACACGACACCCTTCCCTCTGCCGCTCTCCGCGGCCAAACGCCTAATCCCCCGGGTCTGCCGCTCCACCTGGAATAACACACTCGGCGATGCCCTCCGCATCACCTCCATGGGCCAATACCGCAGTGACTTCCTCCCAGCCGTGGATACGGAAAAAGTCCGCGTCCTGGATGTCACTCTCACCCGCCTCCGCCTGGGGCACACGACACTCACAGCTCACCTGCATCGCCTCCGTCTGTCCCCTGACCCCCACTGCCCTTGGTGCATGAATTTTCCAGAGACTATTGAACACTTTCTGCTGCAGTGTCCGCACTTCCACTCACACCGTGTAGTGCTACAGTCTCAACTCCTCGCCCTGAACGTCACTACCTTTGACCTGCCCACCCTGCTGGCGGCGGCTGGTGTTCCCCCCTCTCGGCAACACGCCGTCATCCGCCTCACCTGTGCCTTCCTGAGGAAGACAGGTCAACTACCGCACCTGTGACAGCATCATAGGACATCACCAGAGCTCATAGTGTGCCCCGAGGGATCCTCGCAGCCCTAAAACAACAACAACAACCTCCAGAAACCACAGTATTTATTGGGATTTTGGGCGATGCCATAAGAGTAACTCTCAAAACAACGGCAAAATGAGTTATCCGGCATGCGCTCCCCCCCGAGGGTGCCGGATAAACGAGGTTCTCCTGTATATGGAAAATGTAGATATGCATCATAGATATTCAGACTAGTGTTGTAAATAGTAGCTATTGCTTACTTTGCTTATAAATATAACTGATAATCAATCCCTTCTCTATTGTATACATTGCTAAAGTTAATATACTTTCTCAATTTAGCTATGCTGATTGTTTCAAAATGCTCCTAAAAAGGCTAAAATTTCAAAAAAAATCCCCGGACCCCCCAGCTGCTCGGCATCTCATACTTTGTAAAATTTTGTAATGAAAGGGGGCCCCCACACAGAGGCTGCCCAGGGGCCTCCACAGGTCTAAATCCGGCCCTGTGGGGAAGATCTTTCTTCAGCAAAGAAACTACTTTCTGCTCATCTCCAAACATGACATTGGTAATATCAGATGAGTAACCAATAAGATTATTCATAGGGATGCCTTTTTCAAGCAGTGATTGTTTTATTGCATTATAGAGTCCTACTGCTGTACAGTTGTTTACTTAAATAAGATCAAAGAACTGAGTAAAAGTGTCCATTGTTTCATCATTAAAGTACATAACAACAATCCCAAGTTGTTTTTCTGTGGACACATCTCTGGTCTCATCTGGTATTGTGCTAAATTCTGATTCTCTTCATTTTACAACTTTTGCAAAGTAACCTATTTTTTTTTTACTTTTGCTCTTGTGACCTGCATCGCCTCTGTTCTTCCCTTACCGCGGACACTTATTTAATGCAGATTTGGCTTTAGTTAGGAAGTTAAAGCGTGGGATTAGGTTAGGTTAGGTTAGTGAGTGAGTCAAAGGGGGGGATAGGCTTGTTTAATTTTAATTTTTGTATAAAAAGGTCTTTATTTTGGGGGTCAGGAATGGATTAATCCATTTTATATTGTTTCTTATGGAAAAATATGTTCGGTTTTAGAACAACTTTTAGGAACGAATTAAGTTCGAAAACCCGAGGGCATGTCTGTATATACACACAAACCTCGATTTCCCGGATATCGGATTTGCCGGACAAAATCCGAGGTCCGGGGATATGTCAGTCTCGGACAATTTTTTTTTTTTTTTTTTTTTTTTTTTATACGTTGAAATGCCTGGTCCTGTTCGTAAATTGACCAAGTTGTCCGGCGGTCCGAGCGTCTCCTGTCACCCCTGGTCAGTGTCCGCACCTCCCGTCAGGTGGCAGCATGCTCAGCGGTCGTATTGTTTACATTTGGGCACACAACATTCACGGTTCACCTGCACAGCCTCCGTCAGTCACCTGACTCCCACTGCCCCTGGTGCAAGAACATTTCTGAGACTATTGAACACTTTCTGCTGCCTCCCGCCAGGTGGCAGCATGCTCAGCGGTCGTATTGTTTACATTTGGGCACACGACACTCACGGTTCACCTGCACAGCCTCCGTTAGTCCCCTGACCCCCACTGCCCCTGGTGCAGGAACGTCTCTTGAGACTATTGAACACTTTCTGCTGCCTCCCGCCAGGTGGCTGCATGCTCAGCGGATGTAAAAGTCCGCGGCGGGGTAGTTGATATTGTCGGTTGCCGGACAGTAAATACTAGAGTAGGATAAACGTCCGGGGGTGGGTAATGGCATCGGACTTTTTTCTTTTTTCTTTTTTTTATACTTGCGATTCCCGGACTTTTGCGGTTCCCGGACCAGTGCTCCCCCCTATTAGTCCGGGAAATCGAGGTTTGTGTGTATATATATATATATATATATATACAGGGAGGTCCCGAAGATACGAGCAGTTAGGTTCCACCTGGCATACTCGTAAAGCGAAATCTCGTATAACGAAACGCATAACTAATGGTAAAATATAGGTTTGGTTCCAGGACCCCATCAATTAAAAGAAGGGAAAAAAAAAAAAAAAAAAAAAAAAAAAAAAAAGACATGTTTTTCAAGGTAAAATAAACTATAGCAAACAACAAACTCTCAAATATAGGGCTCTATATACCACACCACCGCACCACCACACAAAACAGTGAATTAAGAGTGTGACAGCACAGTAGGACAGAGCACAAATAAGTCAAAATAAGCACATTAAGTAAACCAGCAAATCACTAAAATTGACTCACAAGGCACAATACGTACAAGCAACAAAGACGTTGTATGTACTCTTGGGGACGCCGCGTGATACATTAGACTCGAGAGGGTAGGGTAGGTAAGGGACAAGGGAGGGGTGCGCAGACCTCTTCCACTGCCCACAAACTCGTCTCTGCGCATCTGAATCATTGTACATTGTCCAGGGTTGTGAATTTTTGTAGGCCACATTGTCGTACCGAGCCACCAGAATTATCATATTTTCAGATTGATTATAATCGTACAACCTTTAGGTAAAATCATATAGTCAGTAAATGACTTAATAATTTTAGTAAATAACTTGTAATTTACTTTAGTAAATAACTTGGTAATTTTACTCACCCCAGTTTGAATGTCGTAGCATTGGATTTTCAATCTCGTATATTGAAAATAGACCCTAATTTACACATCTCGTACCATCGGATTCTCGTATATCGAATGCTCGTATAACGGGACCTCCCTGTATATATATATATATATATATATATATATATATATATATATATATATATATATATATATATATATATATATATATATATATACTATATCTACATTGAGAATTTTAGGGTGATCTAGGGAAATTTCAACCTTAGTCTAGTGAATTCCCGAAATGTATTTGTGAGAGCCCTGTTCATGACTGTACATAACATAGTTAATAGGACGGATCCGAACACATGAGCGACAGGTAGTTGGCCTACTGTACATTTTGTACTGTACAAGCATCTAACTCGGGGTATTGCGCATCTCTGTATATCGGGTCGTGAGTTAGAACATAAGAACATAAGAAAATAAGGAAGCTACAAGAGGCCGTGAGACCTACACGTGTAGCTCCTGTTACTTAACACTACCTACATCCACCTTTCATCCCCATCCATGAATTTATCTAGCCTCCCTTTAAAGCTCCCCAATGACTCCGCACTAACTACCTGTCTACTGAGTCCATTCCAATCATGCACCACCATATTTTGAACCAGCTTTTCCCAATTTCTTTTTTAAATATACGTTTTTTCCAGCTTGAATCCGTTACTTCTTGTTCTACCCTGGTTACTAGCCGTAAGAACTTTTCCTACCTCTCCCTTTATCCACTTAAAAACATCTATCAGATCGCCCCTTACTCTGCGTCTCTCGATTGAGCTAGTGTAAATTAGCTTCAATCTCTTCTCATAATTAAAGTTACGCATTCTCTCTCTCTCTCTCTCTCTCTCTCCTTCACATATTTTCCTCCCTCTCTCCCTATTTCTGTCTCTCCCACTTCCTCCTTCCCTCCCTCTCCCTTCTTGCCTGCTTTCTAGGGACGCAAGCAGGGAGAGGAAGGAAAGCAAGCAAGACTAAAGGTTTAGAAAAAAAAGACAACAGAACAATTAGTACTCAGAACAGATTCACACACAATTAGTACACACACACACGCACACACACACAAACACACAATTAGTAAACACACATGCACACACACACACACAATTAGTACACACACACACACAATTAGTACACACACACACACACAATTAGCACACACACACACACCCCTACTCTCCACAAGACACAGTACAACCAACACTAGTACAGTTTCCCGCAAGGCAGTGCTGCGGGATCAACACAGAGCCACCACCAGAGGCTGGCTGTCGCGCCGGTCTGGCTCCTGCCTGGGCTCTGCTATACAACTTCTCTGCCGCACCCTAACCTTCGTGACTATATTCATCTATATATTGCACTGATTAACAAAATACATGGAAGCAGTACATGTGTCGTCCATTATTAGCCAGTCAAGCGAAGGCTCTCGGGTGGCCTATAGGTGCGACCCGCCGACTACCACCACAACCCTCACAGCGCCGTGACTTATATTAGCATGACATTATTTATTAGTTATTTTATTCACCTCATAAGCATTAAGTGAGTATGTCATGTATATAAATATCCTTTTAGTTCTTTCCCATGTTTTTGCCTTGTAAAATGACACAAAGTAATAATCACAGTAGGAGTATAGTCAGGTATTCAAATATAACTTCTCGATTATTTTTAGCTGGGTGCTCCATAGCTCAGTGGTAAAGTGTTGGTGTTTCAATACATCAGCAAAAAGGTGATGGGTTCGATTCCCCCACAAATCCATTACAGATTTCAAATCTTTACCGAGCTCGGACCCCGTCCCCCCCTCAAACCCTCTTGTGGTCTGTTGACCTCCCTCCCCCTGGCCAGGGGAAGGTAACTGATAGGCAAGACGTGGGTGAGAGGATCCCCCCCCCATCCCATCCCCCGTCCATCGACCTCCCTCCCTCTGGCCAAGAGAAGGTAACTGATAGACATCCCCCCTCCCCCTCCCATCCACCTACCTCCCTCCCTCTGGTCAGGGGAAGGTAACTGGTGGATGAGAGCTCCCCCATCCTAATCCCCCTCCCACCCTCTGACCGCCCATCGACCTCCCTCCCTCCGGTCAAGGGAAGGTAACTGATGGACGAGACGTGGGTGAGACTATCCCTAGAAAAGAAAAAAAAATTAGTAAAAAAAAAAAAAATGTAATAATAGTAATGGGTTGTAATAGTAATGGGGTAAATATATACACATAGTAATGGGAGGTTGTATCTGATGGGAGAGATGTGGTAGGGTCCACGTCATGGGTGGTTCAAGGGTCGTGGTCAGGATAGGTTGCAGGGTCGACGTGATGACAGGTAGGATCAAAGTGAAGGAAAGGTAGCAAGGGTTAGGTTAGGGGTCCACATGATGGATGTGGTTCAAAGGGACGTACTGAGTTCACTCAGTGCGTATCTGCCTTCTCGCATCGGACCCCAGACCCTATCCCCCAGGCCCCCCCCTCGCCCAGACCCCCACCACCATCCAACAGCACCCCAGCGCCTAGCCAACCCAAGGGTTCATTGCCCACCACGCCCACCACCCAGGATAGGCAAAGAGACCAATCCCACCAACCCTCAGGTACTAAAGATAGAATATCCTATCCAATTAAATGAAATGAATAAAGGGATAATAGTAATAAAGGGTTATAGGGCTAAAAAATAAATAAAATATAAAAATAAATATAAAAGTAATCTCTAAAAAACTAAAATTAAAAATTATAAATTTTATTAATAATGTATACTTATTATCTATTACATTATTATTTATATAATTGACAGCGAGCTTCGCTCGCTGTCGCTTACCATAACACCAGTGGAACCAAGTTTCTGCCAAAAAGTGTATAACTACTCCTAAATATCATTGGATTGAGCTCAAATTTGACATGCAAGTAGTGCTGTCAAAATCAATGGGGGTCGTCGGAAGAAACTTTTTGCGTAAAACAAGCCCTTAATGAGTAATAAGCGTAAACTACTCCTAATTATTGTCGGATTGAGCTGAAATTCGACATGCAAGTAGTGCTGTCAAAATCAATGGGGGTCTGTAAACAAACTTTTTGCATAGAACAAGCCCTTAATGAGTAATTCACTTAATGAGTTAATTGGCTGGAACGTAGCTCGCTGTCACGTTCCAGCCGCAAGAACTGAGCCAAAAGCAAAGGGGCCAGAGGCTGGACGCCTATGCTTGATATATATTTTTTCTCTGCACTGACATAAAGTTACGCCTTAAAAACACTACTATCATATATTTATATATATATATATATATCTATATATATATATATATATATATATATATATATTTTATATATATATTATATATATGTACAGAGAAAAAAAAAATATAAAAGTAAATAATAAATAAAAGTATGTGTGTGTGCGAATAACCTAAGGCCAGTAGTAGTAGTAGGGTGGTGTGGGGGGACACCGTACTATTAGTGGAAAAATATTCATAAAAAATCCATTTTTTACCTGAGAGAGTGCACACTGTGCCCAAAACAAACTTCACAATATGGCCCACCTATGGTACCCTCATGAATACTTAACTCAGATAATAAGGGTCATTTAAGGTTTTTTATAAATTTTTGACTGTGATCCCCCCGGTTCGGTGTGACCCCACCCCAACCCCACCTCTTAGTCATGAAGTCTACCCTGTTGCTCGCATGTAGTTCACTGAGGGTGGCGCTGCATCCGTGGTGGCATGGTGGCGCGAAATTTGAATTAATTTTCGCGTTGTAGCCTTCGTACGGTGTGACCCCACCCCACCCTAGTAGTAGTAGTAGTAGTAGTAGTAGTAGTAGTAGTAGTAGTAGTAGTAGTAGTAGTAGAGAAGGAGCAAGAGTTCGTCTGGCTCATATATAATGCATTAACAATTAAAGCATTCCAATATTTTTTTCCTTTAACTTCACATAACAGAAAAGGAATGGGGTAGGGGTAATGGTGATCTATCACAGCACTGCTGGGGGTAACAATGCCAAAAAGTTTGAGAACCACTGGAGTCTAAGATCTCTATACGTATCCATCTCTTACTACACACAACCCTCGTTTTTCCAGACCTCCATTTCCCGGATATCGGATTTGCCGGACAAAATCCGAGGTCCGGGGATATGTCAGAGTCCCGGACAAATGCCTGGTCCAGTCCGTAAGTCGACAAAGTTGTCCGGCGGCCCGAGCGTCTCCTGTCACCCCCGGTCAGTGTCCCCGCCTCCCGCCAGGTGGCAGCATGCTCAGCTGTCGTATTGTTTATATTTGGGCACACGACACTCACGGTTCACCTGCACCGCCTCCGTCAGTCCCCTGACCCCCACTGCCCCTGGTGCAGGAACGTCTCTGGTCTGGACTATTTAACACTTTCTGCTGCCTCCCGCCAGGTGGCAGCATGCTCAGCGGTCATATTGTTTACATTTGGGCACACGACACTCACGGTTCACCTACACCGCCTCCGTTAGTCCCCTGACCCCCACCGCCCCTGGTGCAGGAACGTTTCTGAGACTATTGAACACTTTCTGCTAATGTCCGCGATTCCACTCCCACCGTGTAGTGCTACGCTCTCAACTCTTCGCCCTGAACGTGGCCACTTTTGCCCTGGCCACCCTGCTGGCGGCGGCTGGCGTCCACCCCTCACGGCAACACGCTGTCATCCGCCTCACCTGTGCCTTCTTGAAAAACAAAGGGCAACTACAGGCCTGTGATTTGCATCGTAGGGCATCACCAGGGCTCATATTGTTCCCCAAGGGATCCTCGCAGCCCCAAATACAAAAACAAATTGACGTAAAAATCCGCCCGCGGGTAGTTGATATTGGCGGTTTTCCGGACAGTAAATACTAGAGTAGGATAAACGTCCAGGGTGGGTAACGTATTTTACGGCTTATAAGACGCTGGGATCTTGAAGACGCACCCTGATTTTGGAAGGAAATTTTAAAAAAAAAAAATACAGATTTTTTTCTACCGATGGGGAGCAGTAAAATCTACTGATTTTCTGGGTAGGCCCGGGGGTCTGAAGTGTCTTTCTGCTGCTCTGTTCCCATGTTATTTGGCGTATCATACAACTCTAGCTTGTATGTGATAATTTCCAGGACTGAAAAGAGCTGTGAACTGTGACACCTGGTGGTAAATGATACATCAGCCCCTACCAGACGATAGTTGGCGCTGTTGGGAAAGGACTCGGTCGTCGATGGTCAGTGAGGAGTCGATAGGGATCTTTAAAATGAGTCTGGATAAATTCATGGATGGGGAAGGAGGTGGATGTAGGGGGTGTTAAGAACAGACCTACCACGTGTAGGTCTCACAGCCTCTTCCTTATTTTCTCTGTTAGCGCCAATTGCCGAGGGGAAAGTCTCCCGCCAGTACCGCGTAAACTAAAGGGTGAGGCAGACATTGATTTGAATGTCTCAGGGTATTCAAAATACTTTAACAAGAAAAGTACTGAGGTGACACATATAAGAGGCTGAATTGAATAGCTCCAAAAGCAAACCTCTAAACATTCGTCTCGAAAAACGCAAGATTTTTCAAGTTTTTTTTTTTAGGGAAAAAAAGTGCGTCTTATAAGCCGTAAAAAATACGGTAGCGGCCGGCTTTTGCGATTCCGGACATTTGGGTTTCCCCGGACCAGTGCCTTCCCCCCAAACCCCCTATTAGCCCGGAAAAAGGGGGTTGGGGGAATTATTCCAGTTTCGCTTTAAGTCAGAAATATTTTCAGCTTTCTTTTAAAGAATAACTAAAATAAACCTGAAATAGCCTACAAAAAAACCTTAGAAAAACTAAACTAAACCAAACTCCCGAAAAAAACCCAAAAAATAACCAAAAATCACCCTAACTAAAATAATAGTCCAAAAAAAAACGTTTTTTTAGTCCTAGCCAAAACCTACCGACCTCCCCAATCATAATCATTATTCCAACAATTGTACCTATCTCTAGTATTATTCTCTATTTTAATCTTCCCAGCTTTCTGTAAGTGACAAATTACGTACTACCTCCTTTTTAAGTTTTCTCTTAACCAACAATTTCTTATTCCAGGCATTTATTTATCCATCACTCTTTTTTCAATACCTAGTGTTGTATAATCAAATCATACTCTTATATTTTTTCTCTCCTTTATCTCTTTTTCTTGAAAAATTTTGTCCAAAAAACAACAAAATCTGACCTTAAAAAAAGCTAGCTTCCCATTGTCCAATTTTTTAAAACAATCTCTCGTGTTTAATCAAGTAATCTCTTAGTATTTTTTCTCTCTCCTTTTTTTTTTCCTCTCCTCTCTCTCCTCTCTCTCTCCCTCTCTCTATATATATATATATAAAATTATATATTAAAATTATATATATAATATATATATAATATTTAAATATAATATAATGTAACAGTGTATTATATTACTTGAAAGAAGGGGTTGCCAAGAAAAAACCCCTTACCCTTAGCAGGCATCTATCCCTTTCATATTTTTTTAAAATTCTCATGCTTGATAATTTAATTCTATCCCTTTTTTTTTTCTTCCTACATGCAACCCGGGATACATTTAAGGCATTTTTTTTTATCTTTCCCCATGTTAAAAAGTGGACATTAACAAGGAAAGGGGAAGCTTGCCCAAAACAAAACCCTTTTTTCCCATAATATCTAGTAAATACTCAACATTTTTTAATTAACACTCTACACTAAAAACCCTTCCTAATTTTCTCCAACACTTTTTCTTTAAGGAAAAAAGTCTCTGCCTTTTGCCCCGGGATCTCACCACTACCAAACCCTATTAATTGTTATCATATTATTATATCATTATTCCTACACTAAAGCACTTTAGTACCCCCACCAACAAAAACAAATAATATACCTACCAATAAAAACCCCACACATTTTCCATTTTCTGAACATAAGTTTTTATTTAAATTTTCACGATGTCTGTTAAACATCTATCTATTTAAAAACACTTACTATCTACTCACTATTATTCCCCTGCACCACACAAAGCATAGACAAAGGAAGGATAGGATAGACAATAGGTAGATAGAAGGGTGATGTTGAAAAATTTTGTCAGTTATACGCAGCTGAGAGGGGTCCCACTGTAACCCCCCAGCTCTCTCAGACTACCCCTAGAGAGCTGTCCGCTGGTGCTTATAGTGTTGGCCGAAGCCAGCACCCCGGGAGGCGGGTTACAAACCCCCGGCTAACACCCGGTACCCCTTTGCTGGGTGGACAGGGGCTTGGGTTTTAAGGAAACAGCCCAACTGTTTCCGCTCCGCCCGGGGATCGAACCCGGGACTTCTCGGTTGTGAACCGAGCGTGCTAACCCTTACACCACGGAGTACCCTAAAATCTCCCAAACCAATAATCTGTCACACATTCTTCATATTGTATTAACACTATGTAGTTCTTATCTAAATCTCAAATGAAAAATAAATTGGCATAAAGTTGAAAAGTTATACAAAGCCATGAAATGTTTGTAACCCGCCGTCCAAGAATGAACCATCTACCGTAAAGAACATACGGAAGCTACAAGAGGCTGGGAGACCTACACGTGGTAGTTCCTGTTACTTAACACTACCTACATCCACCTTTCATCCCCATCCATAACACGGTCTAGCCTCCTTTTAAAACTCCCTATTGACTCCCCACTAACTAGTACCTGGTAAACTGAGTCCATTCCAATCATTCACCACCCTATTTGTGAACCAGTTTCTCCCTATTTTTTTTTTTAAACTGGAACCTGTCTTTGTAAATGAGGATAATGACGTAAAATGCCACACTAACTGAACAGAAAGACACTGAGTAAAGACAAGAAATCGAAAGACTCACATAAGTTGTAATGGTTAAATAGAATTTAAGTTTGCCATCACATGAAAAAGTGATTCATGAAATCAATCAGAATGAAAGATTGATTCATGAAATATCCAAAACTAACTTAACACCCGTTTAAAAAACATCTTACTGTTTGCTATAGGGAATGGTAACTAGCAGGCTTTTTGACATTTTTTTATGGCCACTTCCTTCTGATGTAAAAAAAAAAAAAAAAAAAAAAAAAAAAAAAAAAAAACAAATTTTTCCCGTACATAACGTAAATAAAAAAAAAAAAAAAAAAGATAAATTTAGAAAAAAACAAACTCTGTCTTTTATCGTACGCCTATATTAAAAAAATCGGGGAAACATGGGGTTGTGATAACCCCTGCCCAAGATGACTCAGTAGAGAGGAAAGTGTCCTGGAGAAAATTTGTCCACGCTTCTAACAAACGCTGTGGTGGTCGCCTGGGGCCGTTCTATAGCTCATTCGAAAGCTCTCGTCGTGCTCCAGATGGACAAAATCTTAGTTTATTCGATTTCTCAATTCCAATATTCGAAAACGATCGTCAAAGTTTAGTACTGAGAGACACCCATCTGGTTGTGTGCGCACGCTTAGTTGTGCCTGAAGCGTCGATGCGAGTGGTTGCTTCCCAGTTGTGGAGTCAGTGAGGTGTTGCGGGCCGTCTAAGAGGATGGGGTGGATCACGGAATCTTCAACGCCATCTGGAACAATGCGGTGTTGGTCACCGGCGTCGTCTGTCCAATGCTATTGTTACCAAGATTAATAGACTACTAGGTTAAACCACGCGCAGCTTAGTGACGTCAGTGGCAGTCGTGCGAGAAAACTAAGAGAAAACGACTATTTTGTATCGTGGCCTATTCTAAAATATGCCCCGAGCCTCACGAGGATAATCCCCCACCCACCTACAAGCACCTGTGGCCGCGGCGGCCTGCCCTGACCTGACCTCACTCACACCTGCTCCTACCCTACCTACCTACCTCTCCTCTGCTACTCTCCATGCCACTCCCTTTTACCTCCTCTTTCCACTATGAGAATATGATTATTAATACTACTATTATTATCATCATTATCGTTGTTATTTATATAATGTTTATTACTATTATCATTCCCATTCCTATTATGCAAGCTAAATAACATGACTTTGGTTTGGGAGAGATTGTTAATGGCCAACTATCATATGAAAAGGACTGCAGTGTAGTTGTTGGCATAGAACAAAATGTTTACCTCTAGTGTCTATGTGTAAGTTTACAAAAACCTTTGACTTTGTACCAATTTTAGTGGGGGGGGGGGGGGGGGAGAGAGAGAGAGAGAGAGAGGAGAGAGGAGAGAGAGAGAGAGAGAGAGAGAGAGAGAGAGAGAGAGAGAGAGAGAGAGAGAGAGAGAGAGAGAGAGAGAGAGAGAGAGAGAGAGAGAGAGAGAGAGAGAGAGAGAGAGAGAGAGAGAGAGAGAGAGAGAGAGAGAGAGAGAGAGAGAGAGAAAAAAAAAATCCCCGCCATCCACCCACACGTCCTGCCCTGCCCTCACACACACCTGCTATCTCCTGGTTGCTGGAAGGCCACTCCCTTCTACCTCCTCTTTCCACTATCCAAAAATTATCATTATGACGTACTATGTAGTGTACTATGCTCCTGTAGAAAGAAAAATTAGAGAAGGGAAAAAATCCTCACCACAGAACCGTGAACATGCATAGAAAACGGAGCACAGAAGATATGGTCTGTGCGAGTGTTCATTCAAGACTGGCGACCTGTTTTGGGGGGAGGCTGACCTCCGGACTGCAGCTGACGTCACGCGCACAAGAGGAAAATTTCAGTCTAGCCGTGGAGAGACCTTTTAAAGTCTATAGATCTTGATTGCTACAATTGAGCCCAAATGACTCGAACAAGTCAATGGAGCCTCATCGGGGTTGGGTACGTATCACAGGGGGACTGAGGCCCGACAATTTCATGTAATTATTTGAGGTGACTTGATTCCGGTGTCTTATCAATCGCAATAGTTTGCAAGGCTCTCGGATCAGTTGCAAGCACACCAAATACATCGTCAGTTGCACAACCCAAAAATCCACCAAAAATGTTGACCTAGCTTTGACACGTCTTTCCTGAGAGTAGGGACCCGTCTGTGAGAGTAGTCTTTCCAAAAAAAAAAAAAAATTCCCCAAAATTTGACTCTACTATAATATCTGAGAGTAAGGGCCCCGTCCGTGAGAGTAGGATTGATGTTTCTAAGAGTAGGGAACTGTTTGTAAAAATAGGGAGCCCAGCGATTCCCAGCCACCTCCTCGTGGTGCAGGGCGGAAACGATAACGAATTGTTGTCGGCTAAGAGCTGGGACCATTGATGTTGCATAGGTAGTGCACACCTTACATTTCACATGGAAAAGGAGAGAAACAGGTAGAAAATGCTTCACGGTAGCCTTGAAGACATGAAAAAGGGAAGATGACTCCTGCGGGTGTTGTTTTGTAGATCAAGAAGTGTCAAGAAGAAGGGAAACAAGGCTAGTGTGGACATGGGAAAGATTGCGAAAGAATAGAAACAAGGTGGCAAAGATGCCTTTGGACATGAGAAAGATTTGGAAAGGAAAGAAACTAGGTGTCACTCAACATTTGCCCTACCACGAGTGGAGTCATCTTCGCCTTTTGGCATTCCGCCGCTATTTTCAGCATTTTCCCTGTTACATTGGCCCTCGCACCAGCTATAAGTCACGGCTGCTTTTCAGTTTTGTAGCAGTTCCATTGCGCTCCTGTTCCATTCATAGAAAGTGTTAGGTCTGGCTTGTGCAACTGACGATGTATTTGGTGTGCTTGCAACTGATCCGAGAGCCTTGCAAACTATTGCGATTGATAAGACACCGGAATCAAGTCACCTCAAATAATTACGTGAAATTGTCGGGCCTCATTCCCCCTGTGATACGTACCCAACCCCGAACCCAAGTGAGGGGTTGGAAGGTCCGGGCCAGTCTCTCAGGCTTACACTACTGCGCCGTAGGGTACCGGATCCCATATGCCTAGTTTAGTCCTATTCCCAGTATGCACATTATGTCTCCTTCTGGTCTCCTTCCTGTGTTTGAGTAACACTTGCCCCAATCCATGCTTACAACACAGTATCAGCTGGGAGGCTTCCATTTGTAAGGCAAGGGTTGATGGCTCCATGCCAAAAGGCGAAGATGACTCCACTCATGGTAGGACAACTGTTGAGTGACACCTAGTTTCTTTCCTTTCCAAATCTTTCTCATGTCCAAAGGTATCTCTGCCACCCTGTTTCTATTCTTTCGCAATCTTTCCCATGTCCACACTAGCCTTGTTTCCCTTCTTCTTGACACTTCTTGATCTACAAAACAACACCCGAAAGGTCTTTTCCCCTTTTTTCCCTGTTTTCGGGTACCTAAAAAGCATTTTCTATGTTTAAATGACTTGAAATTTGAGTAATAAATTTTCACAAACTTTTTCAGGTTTTTCAAAACCTTTCAAAAAACTATAAACTTTTTAAAGTAAGCAACATTTTTATTCAGTTACACACAACAACTATATATTTTAGGGTGGTCCTTAAAAAACAAAAGGGGAAATTGTTTTTTTCCAAACCCCGGGAAAATTTGTTCCCTTTCAAGGGAAATCACCCTAAATTTTTTTTTTATGGAATTCGGCTCTAGGAAGATGTTGACACATGACCCGAAGTTTTCCTTTGTACTCGTTCGACTGGTCATGGTGTTATTGGAACATATCCATTTCCTCCCCTATTTTCAAAAATTTTTTCCCTTCCGAATTGATTCATTTCAAAAATTAAGTTTGAAATATTCTCCTTTTTTTCATTTTGATATGGCGACAGGAGCAAAGATTTTTTTTGGGGCCCCCCAAACGGAGAATTTGGGCTCCAAACCCCCTTTCCAACAAGGGTTCTCGGGGTCTTCTCCCGTTACGCTAAAAAAAAGATGACTCTCCGCGAGTCACGCTGGCCGTGCCCCCCATGGTGGCTCAGTTTTGGGATAGGCGCGGATCCCAATGACCGAAAAAAAAACTTTGTCCCCAAGTTTGAGAAGCCCATCGGGAGTACGAGCCCCTCAAGAAAGGCGCAGGGCGACGGAGGCCAAATCTCGAAAGAAAAGGATTTTGAGGTATTCTCGACAACCTCTTCGACGTGGAAAACCGGGGAAATCGCTGACCATGATGACCAAAACCGGGAGGAAAAAGGTTTTCCCCCTCCCCCAAGGGACCCAGGACGCGAGGAAGGGAGGGCGGGCGTCGTTTCCGTCGGGCCCTCAGGAGACGGGGGCAATTTTTCGTTGGAAAAGGCCGCTTTTTTCTCCGCCCGCAAAAAAAAAGAGGCTCCCGTTTTCCTCATTGGGCGCAGCCGAGTCCTCGCCGTCGTCTAGCTCCAACATTCCCCTTTTGTCTCGATGAAGAATAGGGAGCGTTGGAGGAGGAGTCCGCGAAGGGGCGAAAGGGGCCACGAAAAAACATCCGTTCTCCAGCACTGGGGCCACGCTGGACGAACCAAGCTGACGCATCTTTTCCGCGAATAGTGCTGACTAAAACCCGCACTTTTCCCAGGCCAGAACGTCGAAGAGCTCAACATCAACGCTCATCCATCCGACCCCAACGCTGAAACACGTGCGGCCATGGCCTCAAAGATCAGAGAGGATTTTTCGGTCAGGAACTCCGCTGGTGGTCCTGGGATGGCAGCTGTGATGGCCCCTGACCACGAAAAAGAAAGTTGGACCGTCTCCGATCATTTTCCGGGATTGAAGGCCCCAATGCTCGCCGTCCCCAAAGTTGGGCAGTGGCAGGGGGGAAAGAGCATGGGGGCAGGGGGGGTCTCGGCCCTGGGGGACAGGGGGAGTCGCGGATCGGGTAGTCGGGATGTCCTTCGACACCACGGCACCCAAAACACCGGCCGCAGAAAAAAAGGGGGGGCCTTGCCCTCATCGAACAGAAAATGGGGAAAGACCTTGCATTTCCCTGCTACCAATCCTGGAGTGGTTTGGTACAGCGGTGTTCGTCCGTGTTCTTGGGTGTTTTCCCATCGCCCGAGCATCTGCTCTTCAAAAGCTTCAAACCCCATGGGAGGCACGACGAGGGATCGGCACGGGAATCATGGTGGAGGAAGTGGCGGGCTGTTCTAGAGGACGCAAGGATGGGCTCTTCGATGGTCTTCAAGTCCTTCAAGGGGCGTGAGGACCTTCGCGGGGATACCGGGAATGGTCAACTTTTTCATCATTTTCCCGGTGGTTGCCCCTCCCGGTGGAATTGATTTTGCTCCTGGAGCAAGCACTAGGGAGATGGGGTGTCAAAAAATCCTCATCCCTTTAAGATTTGGATTTTTTCCCGGGGCCAGTTCCGCTGACGAAGAAGGAGGAGGTGGGACTCCACGGTTTTGGCCTCTTTGTGTCCGAGTCTACGCCAAAGGCCTGGATTTTAGGCTTTTTTGGTTAAAACCCCCCCGACCGACCCCGAACTCATCAAGGCCCTCGGCACCTACGACAAAATGACCCCCGAGATCGGAGACGCGCGCTGTGGAAAAAAGAAGCCATCGTGGTAGTGTCAAAGAACTGGTTGGGCTGCTTTTCGACTCCGACGTGTCCCTGGAGACCAAAAAAAACCATGGTTACGGCCCCCGACGAGAGGAATTTGACGGAGAGGACACGGGGGTCCGAAAAGAGTCACGCTTTAAAAAAAAGTCGGTTTCCCAGATCTCCCCCGGAAGACTTGCAGTGGACGTACTCCCACTTCTTCCGGAAGCTACACCGGATGAGGCCTTTCCCCGATCTGCCACGGGTCGTGGAGATGGACGAGGGGTTCCAGCGGTCCCCGATCGTCCGGAAAACCCCGCTGTGGGAATGACCCCGCGGAAAGAGGATTGCGCCCTCCAAGAGTCAAGGATCCCTCACAAAGGATGAGGAGCAGCTTTAGTTTCCCCCTTTAAGTGGTGGGGGACCCCCGGAAGGCCTTCCCGGACCCCCGGGGGAAAACGCACCCGGCCCCCACCAGGCCCCAGTGAGGAGCCCCGGAAGCACGATACCCCCGCCTTCGAAGGGCTAATACCTCAACTAGGGGGGACCTGGAGCCGGGCCAGGGTGAAATTGGAGGAGGGTTTGGGAAATCTTTTTGTGAACGATTCGGCTGAAAATTACTACATAGTATTTTTATAAAAGAACATATATCCCGGGGTTTGGAAATAAAAATTTCTCAAAATTTAAATTTTACTAATACTAAGGGCCACCCAATATATTATATATATATATTATATAATATATATATTTATATATATATATTAATATATATATAATATAAATATAAAATATAAATATATTATAAATATATATATATAATATATAATTATTATAAAATATAAAATATATTATAAATTATAAAATATATTATATATTATAATATATTATTGAAAAAACTTTAAAAAACAAAAAGCATTTTTTACTTTGAGTTATTAATTAATCTTTATGTGGCTTTGATCATTTTTTGACCAAAACAATCATTAAATCTCTCTCTCTCTCTCTCTTCTCTCTCTCTCTCTCTTTTCTGCCACACACTCACACACACACATAAAAATATCAATTATTCTAAAACAAATTCTTTTAAATACATTATCAGTCAGACACTTATTCCATAGCCGCACTGGGCCACAAGGTTCCACACTGCATGCTTCGATGATCCACGCCCGATGAACTCAAAAAAACCTGTAAAGAAAAAGAAAAATACATTAATAAAAGTCAAAAGAAAAAATAGTTAAAAAATATATGCCCTTGTTTTATTGTGAGTCCTGGGCTGTTGTAGGGGTTAGAATGCGCAAATGGTAGATCTACAAGTTGAGGGGTGTTTTAAAGACGGCCTTGTAAGCATTAACACTGCGCAGAACCCCCCGGCTATTTTTAAGTAGCAAGGCAATTTGGTTAGAAGCAAAAAAAAAATGGTGTTTTCTCTTTTCCTTTGCACGGGCTACGTGGAAGAGACATCTAATCCTGTTTGTTTAAAAACGATATTTGGGGTAGGAGGAAGAGAAGGATGAGGAAGACGAGAAGGAAGGGAGGAAGAAAAGGAGGGTAGGAAAAAGGGGAAGGAAAGGGGGAGGAGGAGGAGGAAGAATTAAGAGGAGGGGGAGAAGCAGGAGGTGGAAGAGGAGGAAGGAGAAAGAAGAGAAGGAAGAGGAGGTAAAGGAAGAGGAGGAAGAAGAGGGGTAGGAAAGGAGAAGGAAGGAGGAGGAGGTGGAAGAATTTACAGGAGGGGGAGAAGCAGGAGGAGGAAGAAGGAAAAAGAAGGAGAAGGAAAGGAGGTAAAGGAAAAGGAGGAAGAAGAGGAGGGGTAGGAAAGGAGGAGGAGGAATACAAAGGAATACAATGCCAGTTATTGCATGTTGGTTCTCTTCTGTCCGTACTAGTGTGAGCGAGCACGAGCGTGTACGAGTGGAAGGAGGGTTGTGAGTGCGTGTGTGCCTGCGTGAGTGTGGTGTGTGTGCTTGTGTGTGCTTGTGTGTGTGTGTGTGCTTGTGTGTGTGTGTGTGTGTGTGTGTGTGTGTGTGTGTGTGTGTGTGTGTGTGTGCGCGCGCTTGTGTGTGTTATTCACCCATGGTCTTGTCCACGCGAGCTGGCTCGCAAACCCGCCGGGTTTCACCCTTTTCAGTGCGAGCTTGGAGCTCATCATTACAGATCTTTGGGCAATGCTGGGACCTCACACACCACACACACCCATCCCCTTGCTCAGGGGACAGTACCGCCCGAATTTCAGTGAACAAATCCCCGGGAATGAGCGGGGTTGGGGATCGAACGCCGGACCATAGAATGATGCCGGGCGCCCTAACCAACTGAGCCACACGGACGGGGTGTGTGTGTGTGTGTATGTTTTGTGTGTGTGGTGTGTGTTGTGTGTGTGTGTGTGTGTTTTAATTCCATTCGACGTACTGTGACCTTGACAATTCCAGCCCTCAATTTCCACCCTCCTAAACCTTCCCTATTTACCTAACACGGTGGTATTCGCGCCAGACTGTATACATGGGTAGTAATCGTAATATTCACACACACACTCGAGTGACGGCGCCAGGATAGAAGTAAAGTGTTGCTACACAGTTTTAAGAAGTAGGTCCAGCAGATTGCACCAGTAAAAAGTACCAAATGAGAGCAAAAAGTACCAAATGAGAGCAAAAAGTACCAAATGGAGTAAATATAACATGGTTTGCTGGTGTAGTACATAGACCTTTGAAACATGACACGCCACTCCAAATTTTATGCTCATGATCAATATTCATTTTCGGCGCACTGTTTTCATCACTATTACTATAACTTTCCGAGGAACCGACTTTCCTCTAAGTGCTCTTGTTGATTTCACGACAAATATTAATCCATTACTCCGAGTGACAGACGTCGGTCAGTAGCCAGTGGCGTAGCTGGGTATCCATCAATGGGGGGGGGGGGGGTAAAGCTGTGTATGGGGGGCACCTGGGGGGGCTCCGGATTCTCATGGTATCTGTACTGCTTCATCTAGTAAGTCTCCAAACACCTGGACCTTGGTCTTGAGCCAGGAGACCTCAAGTCCCAAAGGCTTTGCCTCCTCGTGCAGCGCCTCGAGAGCCATCCCCAGGACCTCCAGCGACTCAGCAAAGATTACTGCATCATCGGCAAAAACAAGACCAGTGATCTTGGTGTTGCCGACGGATGCTCCACAATCACTTTGATTTACAACCTTGTCCAATACCCAGTCTATACAAGCGTTGAAAAGTGATGGGGCAAGGACGCACCCTTGCCTCACTCCTGTATTCACAGGAAAGAAGCTGGATACACCTGCCCCACACTTCACAGCACTCTCAGTCCCAGAATACAGACCAGTTATCAAACCAATAGTCCTTGCAGGAATCCCGCGAAGTTGCAGAAGATCCCAGAGTGACTCACGATGCACTGAGTCAAACGCCTTCTTGAGATCAACATAGGCTGCAAGCATCCCCTGTCGAAACTCACGTCGGCGTTCCACCAGGACACGAAGCGCTAGGATACGGTACGGTTTACCCTATAGCTGCTACAAATTTATATAACCTATCAATGCTATTGGAATTATTTCTGGCTCTAAAGGATATTTATTTATAGTTTACGAATAATAACATTAATACATATATTTTCTTCGTCCTCGTCATTTATAGAACACTAGCCGCAAAGCCGCCCTCCGGGCGGACTTTTTGGCTAGCTCCTGCGGAGGGCTATTGGTGGGCCGAAGGCCCACCACCTGTGTTTGGTGGGCCTTCGGCCCACCGGCCCACCAAACACAGACTCTCCAGATAGCCCCTTCTAACTTTCCTGAAATCATGGATGTAGAAATGTATGTATTAACGCCTTACCCATCACCCCCCACCCATTCACTCACCCATTACCCATCACCCCCCACCCATTCACTCACCCATTACCCATCACCACACACCCATTCACTCACCCATTACCCATCACCTCCCACCTATTCCCTCACCCCACCCATTCACTCACCCATTACCCATCACCCTACATCAAGGTTTCCTCAATTCTCGCAACCCACATTTTTTTTCACAATTCTCGCTAATAGGCTGCTAAAAAAAAAGGAGAAAAAAAGTGATCGGATCATCTCATAAGTGGGCTTATAATGTGACCCTGGTCGAGCTGGTTCCAAAACTGTGCCATATGATGGAATTGTGCCACGGGGGCCGGCACCTATCGCGGACATACACACAGACACACAGACACACTTTCGCTTATATTATTATAGAAAACGTGGCATTAACTAAACAAAAACAAAATTTGTTGCTCTGTGTTATGGCCTTGGGATTTTAATTTTTATTTATGTAGAAACATATCATGAGAAATTAGAGTATACTTTTTCTTACAGCTTTTATTACCACCACTACTCTCTCTATTATCTCTACCCATTTTATCATTAACGTTTTCCTCTCCCTCCTTCAAAATCTCTGTCTGTTATAATTTACGTTTCCTTCTCTTATGTCCTTCACAATCTCTCTACCTTATTTTGTCATGAACATTCTCTCTCCCCGCCCCCCTCTCTCTCCCTTCAGAATTTCGTACTGCTCCGCTAATTCTTCTCACCACCACCACCACCACCACCCCCACAGTCCCTCCCTATCTCTCTCTTTCCTTCACAATCTCTCTTCCTTTTTCTATAATTTACGTTCTCATCTCTCTCTCCTTTCAAAATTTCGTATTGCGCCGTTAGTTTAGTTTGGTCAGTAAATTCAGTTAGTTTTGTTCAGTTCAATCAGTCAGTCAATTTAGTTTCGTTAGTTCAGTTAGTCAGTTCAGTTGTTTGTTGTATTGTACTCTCCATTGGCGTAGTTAGGCCTAGGCATTAAAGCCCCCAATGTTTTATGAATAGCCCCGGATCTCAAATAGCCTTTTTTCTTTTCTTTTTATTTACAAAAATAAGATAAGCTCTGACTGGGGCCAACACAAAATTATAGTAAGAAACAAGAGATTTGGTTAGATGTTACTTAGCGTACTATATGCTGATGGCATCCTTTTTCATGAGCAGGACAAGGGAGAGGTTGAGAGAACAGGAGGAGAGAACAGAGGAGATGAGGACTCGAGGAGTGCCACAGACAGAGGAGACACCAAATGACCTTCTGGAGAGGTGAAGAATAAGATATCAGATGGACAAGACAGAGTAACACATTTTTGTCACAGTTCAAAAGAAGCCCTTAATTTGTCACACAATAGAAGCTGAAGTTATAAGACCAAGGTTGGTCAGATTTCAGTATTGAACAAAGCATTGACAATATACAATCTATATGACTGCTTCATCACGCCAAAGCTCTCTCTTTCTTAGGGTTTTACTCATGTTGATGAAAACAAAAACAATAAGGAAGTTAACTCAGATTGTCGACTTTATTTTCATTTCATGTTACGAAAGTTATCTTAAAGCGAAGGCCGAGCTTCAAGTTAAATACTTGACAGTTCTTCTTTTTCTCTCTTAGGTCACGTCCCCCTACCGTAGATAACATTATATATATATATAGTCGCCACCTGCACTAATGTCACCAGCCGCCATATATTACGAATTATAGCATGTACTGATTTGTATGTGCAACTGAAGATGATACACAGTAGTTTATATCATGACTGTATAATCTACCCTGTTTCAGCGTTGTTTTATGCTTTTATCTGCAAGTATACAGTTTAAAATTTTCACTACTCGTTTTTTTTCGGGCGACGACAGACAGCAGCTGACGGGAGGACATAAACACTCGCTGGCGACCTTAGTGCAAGCCTTTTACTAACGTCCCAATAGGTGATATTTTGGTAAATTTGTTCATTTATAGCCATAAAATGACACAGATGAACACACAAAATGACACATACTCTCCAGATAGCCCCTTCTAACTTTCCTGAATCCTGGAGTAGAAATGTAAGATTAAAAGCCATCAGACGTCTGTAAATCGAAAAAAACTTGTCCTGGCGACTTTAGTGTTATCTACGGTAGGTCGTCGCTGGTCTAAAATGTCCATCACTTTGCTTCAGTCTACCTTTCAATATAAGAGAGAAAACGTACGCCATACCATTTTTTATGACAGTTTATAAGGGTAAGTTTAATATATTCTAAGTTTCTCTTAATCTGAGGCCACGATCATGTGCTCACTCACAGACGTCATGGTCAGACCCGGATTATCCTATAGGCTAGTATAGGCTGCAGCCTAGGGCCTCTCAAGCTTGGGGGCCCCAAACTTGGGGTCCCTGGTAAAAGATTTCCATATATAATTTTTTTTGAAAAATGATATTTTGCATTGCTGAATAATTCATTTAACTTAAAACAAACTTACAAATAATTTGAGATAAAGGGCCCCTGCTTGAGGCCCTTTATTTGAGCTAAAAGGCCTCTGTTTGAGGCCTTTATTTGAGATAAAGGGCCTGTTTGGGCCCTGGGGCCCTTTGGGGTTTATAAAAAATATGTTTTTTCACTACGGTTGTGTTGAAATATGTGCTAATTTGGTTTGCAATAAATAGTAAAATAGTGGTATTTCTTAAAGAATATTTTTATTGACAATCAAAAGATAGCCTATTCTAGTTTATTTAAAGAATTTGCAATAAGTTTACTTCTAGCTATGCAAATGTCGCTGAAATATATCACGAGTAAAAAATATTCAAGACGGGTGCGGGCGAGTTAGAGGGTGGCTCCGTCTGAGGGGGCCCACAATTTAATTAGCCTAGGGGCCCCAAAAGGTCATAATCCGGCCCTGGTCATGGTGGACAGTGGACACGCTCGTACAGTTTCACATCAGTACCACCGCAGTTCACCACAGTGTTTGCACGTCTTTTTGCATACTACTGCAAACCTGCATCTAAACGTCTTGCAAGCAGTGTTCGCAACAGAGGTTCGGCACACGTGAGGACTAGAGTACCTTAATAAGATAGAGATTAGAGTGAGGACGCCTCCTGATATAGTGAGGACGCCTCCTGACTATCGTAACGTGGAGACAATCTTAATCTACCTAACCATGGACCACTGTAAATCTGGACTGCGCACGGAATATCGGCCTGTTGCACAAGGGCCCATAAGTCGGAGGGCCTGTTTTAAACTTCACTGTTCACTCGGTAACCAGGAAGGATATCGAAGCGAATTTTAGTAGGTTTTCAGTTCCTAATAGAAAGTCGCTGATAGTAACGTAGTTTACATAGGAGTGAAAGAAGAAACTATAGAAGATGAGTGGAGATGATAGGAGTATATCGGAAGTAAAGAAGAGGCTGTTATGGAGATGTTGAGGTTAGTGGAGATAGGTGTAAGGGGTTGAAAGGGTGTGAAATGAGGTTACGGTGAGGTGAAGGAGGGGTTGTGGGAGGAGGGGGGGTTTATTGGGGGGGGGTAGTGGCCGAGGTTGAATTTCGTGGCTTCGCGAAACTGGCACGTAATTTTAGTTTTAGGTTATGTAACAGTGGTGATGAATGTTACGTGTGTAATTCATCTAGTTGTATTTTACAGGGCCAGAGCAACGCTCGTATGGCCCCGTCTCCATATCAACATTTTTATCATTCATCCTTAGTTCTTAGTGTTGGCCGAAGCCACCACCTCGGGAGGCGGGTCACAACTCCCGGCTAACACCCGGTACCCATTCACTGCTGGGTGGACAGGGGCTCGGGTTTTAAGGAAACAGCCCATGTTTCCGCTCCGCCCGAGGATCGAACCCGGGACTTCTCGGTTGTGAACCGAGCGTGCTACCCCTACGCTACGGAGTACCTATGTGTGTGTGTGTGTGTGTGTGTGTGTGTGTGTGTGTGTGTGTGTGTGTGTGTGTGAGGTGATTAAAACCATATGAGGTAAAGTTAATGATGCGTCTCGGATTGCACTCACCTCACAACCCACTCACAAGTTACAACACCTAATAACCTACTCATTTATAACTCATAACACCTCTTAACCTACTCACAACACCTCATAGCCCACTCACAAGAAATCATAACCCACTCACAACAAATCATAACTACTCATAACCCACTCACAACACATCATAACCCACTCACAACAAATCATAACTACTCATAACCCACTCACAACACATCATAACCCCTCATAAAATCTATAACCCACTCATAACCCCTCACAACCCACTAACACCTCATAATTATTAATAATATCTTATAACTCTCTAACGACACCTCACAACCCACTAACAACACCTCAGTTATTAATAATATCTTATAACGCTAACAACACCTCATAACCCACTCACAACACCTCATAGTTATTAATATCTTATAACTCTCTAACAACACCTCATAACCAACTCACAACACCTCATAATTATTAATTATATCTTATAACTCTCTAACAACACCTCATAACAACTCACAACCCACTTTAAACACCTCACAACCCACTCACAACACCTGCCACCTTAACTATCACTCCCTACCACATGCACAACCACACTCCACCACAACCCATTACAACTCCCACTTCCACACCACTCCTAACACCAGCCTTCTATCCCCTCACCACTACCACAACCACAACCATAACCACACCTCTCTGTATCCTTCCACAATATTCCATCCCCTTCCTCTACCCCCTACCACACTATAACCACGCCCCAATATTTCCCACCACTATCACAACCATAACCACACCTACCTCTTATCTTTCCTCAATATTCTATCCCCCTCCTTTCCCCCCACCACACTATAACCATCCCCCTCCGTTCCCCCCAACACACTATAACCATCCCCTCCTTTCCCCCACCACACTATAACCACACCCCAATATCTCCCCCCACCACATTATAACCACACCCCAATATCTCCCCCACCACACTATAACCACACACCAATATCTCCCCCCCACCACACTATAACCACACCCCAATATCTCCCCCCACCACATTATAACCACACCCCAATATCTCCCCCACCACACTATAACCACACACCAATATCTCCCCCCCACCACACTATAACCACACCCCAATATCTCCCCCCACCACACTATAACCACACACCAATATCTCCCCCCCCACCACACTATAACCACACACCAATATCTCCCCCCCCACACTATAACCACACACCAATATCTCCCCCCCACCACACTATAACCACACACCAATATCTCCCCCCCACCACACTATAACCAGAGAGCTTTCACCGAGGTGTCACTCGGGTGATTTAACATGGCGCGCAATTTTGATTTCATGGACGGCAGCGATCCTATAGCGGTGGGTGCAGTCCCGGTGCACGCACTGACAGTCGCCCGTGCAGATATAGGAGGAATCGCTCCTCCTTTTTGTGATGATGGGGTGATAATGGAAGGTGGGAGAGAGGGAAGGAAGGAGATATGAGAGAAGGAAAGGAGGAATAAGGAGTAAGGAAGAAATTGGAGGGATGAAGAGTCAGAAGAGGAACTGACGAGGAAAGAAATTAGGAATCAAAGAAGGGAGGGAATTTCTCCAATCACCCATTACCCATCACCACACACCCATTCACTTACCCATTACCCATTACCCATCACCCCACACCCATTCGCTCACCCATTTCTCTTGTCTGGCACATTCACCTTTTTGGCATTAAATCAATCAATCACCCATTTCCCATCACCCCCAACCCATTCACTCACCCATTACCCCCACATACCCATCACCCCCACCCATTCACTCACCCATTACCATCATCCCCACCCATTACTCACCCATTACCCATCACCCCCCACATTCCCTCACTATCACCATCACCCCACCCATTACCCCACTATTCACTCACCCATTACCCATCACCCCCAACCATTAACTCACCATTACCATCACCCCACCTATTCCTCACATTACCCATCACCCCCAACCATTACTCACGATTACCCATCACCCCACCACTATTCCCTCACCATTACCATCACCCAACCATTCACCCATTACCCATACATCCCCACCATCACCCCACATCCATTCACTCACCCATCACCCCACCCATACCTCACCCCCACCCATTCACTCCCCATTCCCCTACCCCACCATTTACTTCACCAAAANAAAAAATTTTGACTCTACTATAATATCTGAGAGTAGGGCCTGTCTGAGAGTGGATTGATGTTTCTAGAGTAGGGAACTGTCTGTAAGAATAGGGAGCCCTGCGATTCCCACCCACCTCCTCGTGGTGCAGGGGGGAAAAACGATAACGAATTGTTGTCCTAAGAGCTGGGACCATTGATGTTGCATAGGTAGTGCACACCTTACATTTCACAGGGAAAAAGGAGAGAAACAGGTGGGAAAATGCTTCAGGGTAGCCCTGAAGACTAAAAAAGGGGAAAGATGACTCTTGCGGGTGTTGTTTTGTAGATCAAGAAGTGTCAGAAGAAGGGAACAAGGCTAGTGTGGACAGGGGAAAGATTGCGAAAGAAAGAAACAGGGGGCCCAGAGATACCTTTGGACATGAGAAAGATTTGGAAAGGAAAGAAACTAGGTGTCACTCACATTTGATAACGGAGTGAATTAGCACCGACGATCTTCGTGGTTCCGGGCGTACAGCTGACACGTGAAGGCCTGAATGCTATTGAAGACGTCTGTTGGTACATTCCCGAAGATCCCAGATCTGTGAATGCTTGAAGATACAGATCATTCGCTTGCACAAGCTTCAAAGCCTTTATCTTTTTTCCTTGGCTAGCCAGAGCACTAACAGTGTCACACCCGCTCCATGCATGAAGCCCTGGCAATGCACTGCAAACTCCAGAACCCCAATACCGCAGCCAACTTTGTTCAACTCAGCAAAACCATCGATAGTCAGCTCTTCATCAGACGAGGAACAAAGGTTCGAGTCAGAATGATTGACGTTGGAAAGTTGGCTGCGAAATTGGGGTCTGGAGTTTGCAGTGCATTGCCAGGGCTTCATGCATGGAGCGGGTGTGACACTGTTAGTGCCTGGCTAGCCAAGGAAGATAAAGGCTTTGAAGCTTGTGAAAGCGAATGATCTGTATCTTCAAGCATTCACAGATCTGGGATCTTCGTGGAATGTACCAACAGAGTCTTCAATAGCATTCAGGCCTTCACTGTCAGCTGTACGCCAGGAACACGAAGATCGTCGGTGCTAATTCACTCCGTTATCACATGTTCTGTGCAAAAAAGGGGCCAGATCGAATCTGGACAATTGCCGCCTTGTGAAAAAATCCTTGATGCAGCATACGCTTAGGGCCAACAAATCAGGCGGCTATCTGGCGACGCAGCCTTGAAAACCTGCCAGACGTCCCAGCACCATCAGCAGGACAGGCTGGGAACTCGATGATGGCGGTTCGCTAAAAATCCGATGGATGGCGGGTCTACCAGCTCCAGATGTCGTCTTAAATCTCATCTCATGCACATGCAGAAGGAGTGTCGACCGTCAGATTGCTCCTGCATACTGAATGGGTTGAAGTCACTGTTTTTGGTAAGCTGAAAGGGATGCTCCAAACATGGTGCAGGATGATGCTATCGTGGCTCAGGATGCCAATGACTCTGATGCGACTCTGATGATTAACTTTGTGTGCACTGTATATTGTATAGCATATGTTGTTCTCTATTATAATGCAGGCCAAATTGCCTGAAAAATCTTTATAGACGATAAACGGTTTAGCAAAATGTATAATTTGGAAGTCATACCGGTGTTTTGACTAAAACATGACATGTTCAATGATACCTCCGCTTGCTTATTAGGAATATACATCGTATGGTGTTAAAATCAGCTCCATACGTCTTTCCAAAAATCTAGTAAATGAATAATTAATATAATTGGCGGCCATTTTGAAAACCAAGATGGCCACCAAAATGCAGATTTCCTATGTAACAATTTCCGCCTGCTTATTAGATATCGTATGGGTTAAAATCCTCTCCGTACGACATTCCTAACTTGCGTTTTTCGTCAGAATAGATAATGCCAGCGGCGGCCTAAGTCATTTTATGCCTCTTTACATATATTTGTTGTAAACTCCGGGGGTGGATGATATGTTGTACTTGTTGATTTTTTTTTATAGACAGATAAAAAGGTTGTAGCAAAATGCATAATTTGGAAAAACATACCAGTGTTGTTTCACTAAAAAAAGTACAAGTCTAATAAAAAATATTGAAAAAATATGATTTTTTTTCGATAATTGATTTTTATAATAATTAATCTATAACAAAATGCTTCATATTATTTTTTATTTAGACGGTACACATTGGACGGTATATTTAGTTTGTCAACCGCCCCAGATAGCTAGTATAGAAAGTCCAGATACACGTGCAACAATGTTACCCACCAAATGGGCATTTTCGAGCTGGGTGGTTTTCAAAGATGGCGTCCATCCGGGCACAAGCTACCGTTCTCAGATGGTCCATCACACCTTTTCTGACACTTGAGACATTGGGCTAATGGAAAATCATAATGAGAATTACTCCCCCCGCCGGGGCATTACTTTTGGGGCTGGCTCAAGGACTATATAGCGGGGGTGCAGTCCCCGGTGCAGCACTGACAGTCGCCGTGCAGATTAGGGGGGAATCGCTCCTCCTTTTTGTGATGATGGGGGGTGATAATGGAAGGTGGGAGAGAGGGAAGGAAGGAGATATGAGAGAAGGAAAGGAGGAATAAGGAGTAAGGAAGAAATTGGAGGGATGAAAAAGTCAGAAGGGGAAAACTGACGAGGAAAGGAAATTAGGAATCAAGAAGGGAGGGGAATTCCTCTAATCACCCTTTAAACCATCCCCCACACACCCATTCACTTACCCATTACCCTTACCCATAAACCCCACACCCATTCGCTCACCCATTTCTCTTGTCGGGGCACATTCACCTTTTTGGCATTAAATCAATCAATAAACCCATTTTCCCATCACCCCAACCCATTCACTCACCCATTACCCCCCACCCATTCACTCACCCATTACCCATCACCCCCCACCCATTCACTCCCCATTACCCATCATCCCCCACCCATTCACTCACCCATTCCCCATCACCCCCCACCTATTCCCCCCCCTATCACCCATCACCCCCCACCCCATTACATCCCCCCCAAATCATTCACTCACCCATTACCCATCACCCCCAACCCATTCACTCACCCATTTACCCATCACCCCCACCTATTCCCTCACCCATTACCCATCACCCCCACCCATTTCACTCACCGATTCCCCAAATCACCCCCCAACCTATTCCCTACCCATTAACCCATCACCCCCAACCCTTTCACTCACCCATACCCATCATCCCCCACCCATTCCTCCACTACCCATCACCCCACACCCATTCACTCCAACCCATCACCCCCCACACCTTTTACCCATCACCCCACCCATTCACTCACCCATTACCCATCACCACCCACCCTTTTTGGGACTTCACCCAAAACAAAAGGTGTGTGGGGGGGAGGGGGGTATTGAGATTGGAGAAAATTATTGGAATGACGGGGCTTCGGTATAAAAATACAAAAGGAACAAAAGGTGTATAACAAAAAAATACATCCATCAATACCACTTCAGTTCATTATTTTAACGTAATACTACATATATTTGCGTCTTAGGGTATTAAAAAAGGCACAACACCGTGAAACGTAGTGATATAAGCATTTTGACACTTTTGATGGATTGCACCATCCGCATAGCGGCGCCACCTGTTCAAAATCCAAAATGGCGCGGCCCGAGTGACACCTCTCTGTGAAGCTCTCTGCTATAACCCCCATCCTCTACCCCCCTACCACACTGTAACCACCCACCCTCATCCACAATCTTTCCACAAAATTTTCCCCTCTCATTTCCCAGCCACTCGCACCCCCCCCCACCCACCCCACCATCCCCAAACCACACCTTAGCCACACCCCAACCCACACTTATGCGTTTCTCGGTACAGTCAAGGACGGTGTATGTAGATGGGCCAGTGAGGGCCCTATTGCAGCCTGGCGATTTCAAAACACGGCGCGTAAACGTCCAGAGATACAGTGGTCTATGACCCCTAACCTATCCTAACCAGTAAACTTTACCTAACTTCTTTTTAAAAAAAATAATTCAATTTTTTTAAAGTTATTTGCGACAGAAAAGTTAACAGATTAATTCAAAACACTTCAAATTTGACTCACCAGAAAAAAAATAGTTTCGCCCCACCAAAGTAAATTGGGTATGAAACTGGAAAAAATACCGGGTAAGTTTCCAGTTTAACACCGAATTCACTTGGGTGCACGAAACTATTTTTTTTTCTGGTGGTTTTGAGGGTTTTTTGAATTAATCTGCTAACCGTTTTCTGTCCCCAACTCACATTCTTTTGTCTTTCTTTTAGGGGGATTTGTGACAAAATATACTGAAAAACAAATTGAACCTAACCAAAACCTTTACCAAAACCTGTCATATACCTAACCTCTCCAAACCCTTTTTACCAACTTTAAAAAAGAAAAGAAAAGTGATTTGCGACAGAAACGGTTAGCAGATAAATTCAAAAACACATCAAACTCAACAGAAAAAAGTTTCGTCCACCAAAAGTGAATTCGGTGTCAAACTGGAATAATACCGGGCGGGAAGAAACCTACAACATTGCCAGCTAAACTAAACCAATCCTTGTTTCATAAATTCCTTGTTTATTTTCTGCGTTAACATGATTTATAGCAAGAAAGCTGGATTGATGAATGACAAACACATCAAAACTTACCATAGGAAAATTTACCATAAAGAAGATAGTTTCATCCGCGATAGAGACTGACGTAGCTACTTCTGGATTAACCGCTTCACGCCCAGATCTTTCCTTTGCTATATACAAAAATCGTATATTGTTAGCCATAAAATAACGAAAAGTAACTGAATATACCAAATTAGTTAGTCGACAAGGATACTAAACAGGTCATAGCTAGACAATATTGCTTATAGTCACTAAAAATCGTCTAATGATACCCAAATAACAATGGAAATTACGTTCTGGGTCTCAAGGGGTTAAAGAATGACCAACCTTACATAATAATAAGGAACATGTGCTAAAAAAAGTCATTCCACTAACTAAAGGATTCACTATTCTAGTAAACAACTCACCTCTGTGATTTAAATGAAGTTCATATCCAGCTATTTCTCGCATCACCTCCATTGCACATTACAAAGTATAAATAAAAGTTACATATTCAAAAAAATAATTGTGCCATATGAACTCTGATGCCTGGCACATTTCCCCCATTTTTTGACATTACAATCAATTCATTCAAAATAATAATGTACCGTACATACACTAAAGTCGCCAGGACAACGTTTCTTTTCTATTTACAGACGTCTGGTGGCGTTAATACTTAAATTTCTACATCCATGATTTCAGGAAAGTTAGAAGGTTGCTTTTTGGAGAGTCTGGTTATTTTTGTTTTCATCTGTCATATTAGGGCTATAAATGAACAAAATAAAAAATAAAACTGAGTGGCGAACGTTGGTAACGGGATACACTAAGGTCGCCAGCTATTTGTTTATGTTCTGAGTGCCCTCCCCCGCGCCCGTCTCGCCCGAAAAAAAAAAATAGTAGTGAAATTTGAAACCGTATATACTTGCAGATACAAGGCATAAAACAACACTGAAACAGAGTAGATTATACAGTCATGATATAAACTACTGTGTATCATCTTCAGTGGCACATACAAATCAGTAGTGATGCTGTAATTCGTAATATATGGCGCCTGGCGACATTAGTGCAGGTGGCGACTATGGTGTTATCTACTAGAAAGCGGCGGGTAAGGTTGGCACGCCTGCAAACATGGCAAACGGGCAAGATGACTGAAACCCAACCACATAGCCTGACATGACATAACATAATTTTCCGCATTAAAATTTGAGCCAGCGCGAAAATTAACTAAGATTTAACCGAGACATCACAACTCATAACACACATAACACCTCACCATAACATTACATACCCTCACACAGCCTCGTATATAACATAATGGCATGTTTTTTCTACGTTTCCACTCAAAACTCATTATTTCCTCCCTCATACCTCATTTCTCCCTCAATCATCCACACCCACATCCAATTCTCTCTAATAAACCCTCCATATTCTCCTAAACAGCTGAGTGTCGTTAATAAGCAGACAAGAGATATATCAATGTTTTCATATCCATGTTTTGGTGATTTCATCCGCCCGCCATTACCAGAATGTGTCAATGTTCTGCCTTACCACCGTTGAGATAAACTTGAAATAACTACACATTCATACAACACCCGGGGATTTTCTTTGACGTGCAGCCTCTTACGTACCTTATGTCAGTCCTTGCGAGGCGTCAGGGCCAGGGAATGCGTATTTGATGGAGAAAATCACACAAATATCTAGGTATCCCGCATCACGCACACACTCGTCACAGGCTCAGAGCACAGTGACGCGTTTGCCAGCAAGTAATAGGCGTATTGATATTTGTACCAAAATCCCCATACTTCCAACACCATCTCGTTGAAAGTATGCTTGATATCGACTATTATAAATACTTGAGAAATAAAGGCTTAATAATCATGAAACTATCAGATAATGTCATATAATGCCACCTCCCAAAATGTACTCTTTTAGTATTTGGCAACTCCATGCGACTTCAGTGTGCGTGTGTGTGTGTGTGTGTGTGCAGGGGCGCCCACAGGCGGACGCACTGGACGTACGTGCGTCCACTGTAGGCGGGGTTCACACTACACGTATTTGCTGTCCGTGTCTACGTGGGCGTGGCGATCAGTGACGTCGCCCCGCCACTCCCGCAGCTACGTAGAAAGAATTGGGAACTCAGAATAATGTGAGCTGAGACGCACGTCTCAACGTCAGTGACGTCATCACTGCTCCAGCAATATGGTGGTCGCGGGGAGACTTGTGTTCACATTACACAGGCAGGAAATGACGTCACTGTGACGTACTGTGAGTCACTGATGACAAGATGCACGAAGACTACGTCCAGCAAAAACGAAAAGTATGAACCGGGCCAATAACCGGGCATGTGTGGGCCCCTATAAGGGCCCCCCTAGTGGCCCCTCTGAGGCCCAAAAATACACCTAAAATTGATCAAAACTGCAAAAAAAATCAGGGGGGGCTACAGGCCCCAGCGAGTAGGCCCTTTCGCTCGCAACCACACCTGGGGTATCTTGAATAATAGAGAGCCCGACAACTTGATTTCATGGCGCCATCTTGCATCAGGGTCTCTTGTTCCCCAAGACCCCGGAGTTTCAAGGCATGACCCCGCCCGTATATCATGTTATACATGATATAAAGGATATACTGTTTATCTTCGGAAATGTTTTTTCTATAAGATTATCACATAAAACACAGTAAAACACATTTAAATAAATGTCATTATGAGCTGAAGAATAGCATGAACTACAAATTTACTTAAACACGCGTCATGTAAAACTTTGTGGACACTATATGATGAAGATATCTATAGAGCAAGAATTTTATTAGCTTTCCACTGCTATATTTGTTTCGATACATCAGTAGTACCATTTCAAATAAGCGTTAACTAAATAAATTACCTGGCGGTTCCGCTCTCTTTTCTCTCTCTCTCTCCGTAAAGAGAGAGATATATATATGAGTGAAAGAGATATGAAGAGAGAGAGAGTTACCAAAATTACTTTGTCTCTTATATTATATATATATAGATAATATATATATATAATATTTTTATATTTATTATAATAAATAAATAAATAAATAATATATTATAATATATGATATAGCATATAATATATATATTATATATATATATAATTATATATTAAAATAATATATAATTTTAATATATAATATTATTTGGAACCCTATAATATATATATATTTTTATATATATATATTATATTTTAAAATAAAATATTATATTATATATATATATATATATTATATATATATATATATATATAATAATTATATATATTATATAATATTTTTAATATATATATAATATATATATATAAATATATATATTTTATATATATATATATATATATATTTATTTTATTTATTTATGTTATATATAATATATATATATATAATATATTTATATATATTATACATATAAATATTTAATAAAAAAAGTATTTTGGAAATCTCTCTCTCTCTCATATCTCTTTCATCATATATATATATCTCTTTTACGGAAGAGAGAGAGAGAGAGAGAGAGAGAGAGAGAGAAAGAGAGAAGAGAGAGAGAGAGAGAGAGAGAGAGAGAGAGAGTAATATATGTATATGTATATAAATAATAATATATATCGTTAAAAGTGATAGCTAGTTCAGCGTTTATTATCATTTAAAGATTTTCTTTGTCTTAAGAAATGTCGTATTCTTTTGTAATCACTTGTATGACTTCGCCGTAGCTTGTCATTTTGCTGTTATCGCGATTTCGGGTTTTAAGAACCCTTCTTCAGCAGCATGTGGAAGATGTTTTCTCCTCAGTTTTTAGAGGTGAGCTTGACTTAGATGCGGAGTGAAGCGCTATTTATAGATGAAGTCTACCTGCCACCCCAGCCTAGTGGCGGCACTGATTGGTTAGATAGCTTCTGCTTCTCTCTCCGTGAGTGGGAGACGCTTATTGGTTGTTGACCTCGCTTTGTTTCTCTGTGAGTAGGCTGTTATTTGCTTTTGTTCTTTTCAGTGGGTAGAGCCCTTTTAGGTCGTTTTCCTGTACGTTAAGCTTGGGATTGATCTCTTTATGTATAGTGCTTCTAGAATTGGAAGTCGCCGCCAACTGTACACATGTCGACCAATTCTGTATTTCTTCTAGAAATGTTCTTGTGATGATGATGCCATGTTTTTCTAATAGGTGACTTTTTGGGGCTCCGGAAGTTAGGTGGCAAGTAAGAAAGTCCCGGACAGCTTCGTTGTCGTCATGCCGGATGTAGGATGAGGGAGGACTTCACAGTTTCCTCTTTTGCATGTGATCCTGTATACGACATGGGACTTTTGTTTTGTCTCCTTCGTCTGGCTTGGGCTGTTAGGAGAAGGAGGTTGCTGGTGTTCTTAATTTTGTAATAAATTTTAGTTTTATTCTCCTCTCTGGTCTGCAGGTTTCACATTACAGTTGGGCGATTTGTGATATTATTCTTTCTTCTTCCTGGTGAGCGGTGGAGAAGAAAGCCTGGTAGAAGATAGCTATGGTTCTGACTCTTTTTTGTGGCGTTAGGGTTTTTACCAGTTCTCCATGATTTTCTTAGTCTGCCCGGGTTTATGTCTCTCTCCGCTGAAGCCGTTGTTGATGAAGACTTGAGTGGATCGCTCGATTTCTTTGTGCATAAGTTGCCATGTACTGCAGTGTGTGAGAGCTCTTCTGATGTAAGCACCGATTGTGGAGTCTTTATATCTCTGCGGGCATTCGCTTTCTCCGTTGAAAGGGAGTGTCCGGTGTTCGTTGGTTTCACGTAGAAGTTTGTGTGAATGATTCTTCTTTCTGCGTAACAAGGACGTCTAAGAACGGCATTGATTGGTCTGAGCTGCTTTCTATGGTGAAGGTGAGGCCTGAAGTATCTTGTAGGCAGAGCCTTCAGCCTGTTCCTGCTTCGTAGTGACTTTTCGTTTTGATAAAGATGTCATCGATGTAGCGGCAAATAGTAGATGTCGGGCTTGCTTATTTTTTTTTTGAATACTTCCCTTCTGCGAAGCCCATGAAGAAGTTTGGCAGCCAATACTCCTAAGGGGGAGCCCATAGCGACGCCGTCTATTTGTTGATACTTGTTCCCTCGGGGAGAGGTAAAAGGTGGTTCTTTAGCGCAGCATTCGAGGAGTCCACGTAGTACAGGTTCCGGGACGTCAAGCGGGGGGGATGGAGTCATTGTTGTACACCTGGTCGATGATGTAGTAAGTGATTACAAAAGAGAATAAGACACTCTTAAGACAAAGAGAAAATATCTTTAAAAAGATAATAAACGCTGAACTAGCTATCACTTTTAACGAGATCTGTCTCAGAGAAAATCTCCTACCCGTATATACTCTCTCTCTCTCTCTCTCTCTCTTTCACGGAGAGAGAGAGAGAGAGAGAGAGAGAGAGAGAGAGAGAGAGAGAGCGGGCCGCCGCGGTAATTTATTTAGTTAACGCTTATATTTGCATGGTACTACTGTATGTATCAGAAAACAAAATATAGCATTGGAAAGCTAATAAAATTCTGCTTCTAGTGATATCTTCCATCTAATAAGTTGTCCCACAAAGTTTTACATGACGACGTGTTTAAGTGAATTGTCAGTTCATGCATATTTCTTCAGTCTCATAATGACCTTTATTTAATGTGTTTTACTGTGTTTTATGTGATAATCTTATAGAACAAACATTTCCGAAGATAACAGTATATCCTTTATACATGTACAACATGATATACTGCGGGGTAATGCCTTGAGAACTTCCGCGGGTCTTGGGTGAACAGCGAGGCCCTGGTACTAAAATGGCGCCCAGTAGCGTTTAACATAGGGCCTATGAATGACGGTACCCTCTTTACAGGGACCCTACCCACACCCATCAACAGTGGGCCCTATATAATATGTGCGTCCACTACAGGTATCTCTGTGGGCGCCCCTGTGTGTGTGTGTGTGTGTGTGTAAGGCGGTAATTTCAAAGTGAGAGCGATTCGTGACATGCTACGATGCTGTATTATCATTTAAGCATAATGTTGTGCATGTAACACAATTTTCTTTATACATATTCACACCAGAAATGGACTGTTATGTATAAATACTTATAATGATATGATATGCCAAAATAATGAGCATGAATATCAATCTCTATCACTCACTCATTATAACTTGCATTGACGGTGTGTGTATGTGTGTGTGTGTATGTAACTGTGTGTGTGTGTGTGTGTGTGTGTGTGTGTGTGTGTGTGTGGGGTGGTGTGTATGTGTGTGTGTGTGTTTTTTTAATGTGTGTGTGTGTGTGTGTGTGTGTGTGGGGTTATGTTGTGTGTGTGTGTGTGTGTGTGTGGTTGTGTGTGTGTGTGGTGTGGTTGTTTGTGTTGTGTGGTGTGTGTGGGTGTGTGTGTGTGTGTGTGTGTGTTTTGGGGTAGTGGTGTGTGTGTGGTGTGTTTTGTATGTGGGTGTGGTGTGTGTGTGTGTGGTTTGTGTGTGTTGTGTGGTGTGTGTGTTTTGTGTGGTGTGTGTGTGTGGTGTGTGGGGTGTGTGTGTGTGGTGTTGTGTGTGTGTGTGTGTGTGTGGTGTGGGGTGTGTGGTGTGTGGGGTGGTGTGTGTGTGTGGGTTGTGTGTGGGGTTGTGTTTTGTTGTGTGGGTTTTGTGTGTGTGTGTGTGTGTTTTGTGTGTGTGGGGTGTGGGGTTTGGTGGGTGTGTGGGGTGTGGGACAGTGTGTGGTTGTGTGTGTGAAATGTGTGGGGGTGTGTTGTGTGTGTGTTTTGGGTGTGTGTGAAGTGTGTGTGCAGTGTGTGTGTGTGTGTGTGTTGTGTGTGTAATGGGGTGTGTGGTGTGTGTGGTGTGTGTGTGTGTGGTGTGTGTGTGTGTTGTGTGTGGGGTGTGTGACAGGTGTGTGTTGTGTGTGTGTGTGTGTGTGTGTGTGGTGTAACTGTGAGTGTGTGGTGTGTATGTGAGTGGGTGTGTGTGTGTTGCATGTGTGTGTGTGTGTGTGTGTGTGTTGTGTGGTGTGTGTGTTGTGTGTTTTGTGTGTGGGGGTGGGTGGGTTGGGGGGGTGGGTGTGTGGGTGTTGAGTGACCTTTTGGTGTGTGTGGTGGGGTGTGGTGGGGGTGTGTGTGTGTGTGTGTGTGTGTGTGTGTGTGGGTGTGTGTGGTGGGTTTGTGAATGGTGTGGCGCGTGTGTGTGGTGACTGTGTGTTGTGTGGGGTGTGTGTGTGGTGTGGTCTGTGTGACTGTGTGTGTTGTGTTGTGTGTGTGTGTGTGTGTTTTGTTGTGGGGTGTGTGTGTGGACTGTGGTGTGTTGTGTGTGTGGGTGTGTGTGTTTTGTGTGTGTGTGTGTGTGTTGTTTTTTGGGTGTAATGATAAATATGACATACTTAACCAACAGAAAATAGTTCTAACTCTACCAATATTAACCCCTTGAGGCCATAACGAAATTTCTATTGTAATTTGGCAACCTTTTAGACGATTTTTTGTGAATAAAGCAATATTATTTAAATCTGACCTATTTAGTATCCATGTGGGACAACTAATTTGTTATATTAAGTTACTTTTGTAATTTCATGGCTATCATCAGACAATTTTTTTTATAGTAAAGGAAAGATCTAGGCGTGAAAGGGGTTGAGTTTCAAACACGACAAACTAATCATAATAACCCGCTTACCAGACGACGCAGCGAGCCGATTCACCCAGCGAGCCAACCCCCAATACATGGCCCATCGAAAAACGACTTGTACGAGCCGTTTGACAAGTACGCCGGCGTTTGGTACCTCCAAGTTTAATAGGAAATATTTTCTTTTATATTGTTTTATTTTTGCATACACCAACATCAATTTTTTTTTTTTCTGCAGTGTTAATTTTTCTTCACAGGCCATTTTTCCACAAGAAGTTTCTCCTTGTCTTTGGGTTCACTGCCCCTCAGTTGATGCTGGAGTTGCTTAATCATTTGAAGTAATGCTGCATTACTTTCACCGAACATGCCTTTCTTTCCTCTTCACTGATGTCTTAAACGTAATCGTTTTCTGCCTCGTCCATTGCATGTTGTTGCTGCTCTCCAGGAAACCACAATATTATGAACGTTTAGTAATAGGTATGGACATCGTGGAGAGGGGGGAGAGAGCTCTCTAACCACTACTACCAATAATTTCATAAAATGATACATTATGTTTTAAATTGATATTAATTTT
>JACEEZ010002201.1:0-23503 GCA_016584305.1 Chionoecetes opilio
GAGGCAAAAGCCTTTGGGATTAGGTCCCCCGGGCTCAAGACCAAAGGTCCGGGTTTTTTGGAGACTTACTAGATGAAGCAGTACAGTCTGTTCATGCGTGTGGCGAGGACATTGAGATCTTGGAAAGTTTTACATACCTGGTAGCGCAGTCCATAATGACGGCGGGTCACGTCAAGAAGTCTTACGACGGATTGGCATAGCCCACGGTGTTATGGACTCGCTCAGCGGGAGTATTTGGCGTTGTCGGTACCTGTGCAGGAGGACAAAGATCCGGATCTTCAAGTCGCTTGTGATCCCTGTCTTACCCTATGGTTGTGAGACATGGACACTAAATAGTGACTTGAAGAGACGAATCAATGCCTTTGGTAATAAGTGTCTTCGCAGAATCATGGGGTATCACTGGGATGATTACGTGTCAAATCAGCGATTGCACCGTGAGACTGAATCGAGGCCTATTACCTGCATAGTCCGTCAGCGCCAACTTCGGCTATATGGGCATGTGGCACGCTACCCTGAAACCGATCCTTCCCATCGGGTTGTATCTGTAAGAGACAATCCGGCGTGGAGGAGGCCAAGGGGGCGCTCACAAGGCTCGTGGCTGGGGCAAGTTGATGTTTCTTGTCGAGAGCTGCTTGGTATGGGAAAGGAGTCTGCATGGGAACTCGCGCGTGGTGACCCCCGGGAGTGGCGTCGTAGGGTGGGCGAGGCGACGCGCCCCCCGGCGTCTGCCCCCAATGATTGATTGATTGATCTAATCGTCCCTCACCTCCAAGCATACCTTGGATCTACGGAGGTACTCCAAGCACCTCCAACCCCTACTTGGATCTTGGGATACCTACCCCCTACTTGGAGCTTGGATCCAATCGGTGCCCGGGGGTTCCAATCTGTGCATTAGATCCAACCTACCGCAGAGTAGTGAAGTATTACTATACACTCTCCTGATTGGCTGAGCCCTGAGTCACGGCGTTATGTGATTGGCTGCGAGGGTAAGCATTTTTTTTCCTTCCATATTTGTGGGTACTTTTGTGTGTCACCATGCCTCCTACCTGTGTTTGATAGCAGCTTTGCGCAAAAAGTTACAGACGGGTTTGGATGAACATTTTTACGGAGGTGGGGCTTGGCTTAATATAGAAGTGATACATTTTTGGAGCGGAAAGCAATGAAATGCAAGAATATAATGCATTTATCCCGCCATCGTGCCCTTCATCCTGCCCTTCCCTTCCCTTCCCTTCCCTTGCCTTCCTTATCCACTTCTCTTCCCGTCCCTTCCCTTCCATACCCTTCCCTATCCACTTCCCTCCCTCCCTTCCCTTCATAACCCCTTTCCTCAAACTAAATCTCCAGTCTACCCTCACTTCTCCCCCTCCACCCCCCCCCACCCTCTTTAACCCCCAAAAACGCACCCTGCTTCCCCCACCTCCAGACATACCAAACCCCCTTACCATACCTTCAACCCCCACCCACAACCACCCCTGGGGAATAAGGAGGGGTGAGGGGTGGGGGTTTGATCAAGTCACCTTTAATGATGGGAAAGCGGGAGGGGAGGGGAAGGGGGGATAAGGGGTAAGGGGTAAGCGGTCAGTAGGAAACCCAGAGGAAGTGTCTCATCTCCCCCCTTCCTTCCTTTCCCTCTCCCCCCCCCTCCCTCTCTCTCGCTCTCTCCATCCCTCCTCCTGTTCCTCAAAAACGCTACCTTTCCATCTGTTTCGGTCTGTTTATGAATAAAATGCTCGTGTGTGTGTGTGTGGTTGTGTTTATTTGTTTTTAGTATTTATTTGTTTCTCTTTATGTAAAACTTTTTATTTGTATTTTATCTTTTTATTCTATTCATAAACCTTTTTTTTTTTTTTGCAAGTTTTGTATGCCTGTTTCCGTGTCATTTTTTTTAGCATGTCTGTCTGTCTGTCTGTCTGCCTGTCTTATTTGTTTTTGTCTGTAGGGTGGGGTGGGGTCACACCGAACGGGGGGGGGGATCACCGTACGAAGGCTACAACGCGAAAATTAATTCAAATTTCGCGCCACCATGCCACCACGGATGCAGCCGCCACCCTCAGTGAACTACGTGCGAGAAAAACAGGGTAGCGCCCAGCGTCACCTCCGTGTTTACCAGGTAAGAAATTTTATTTTTCGTAGTTCCTTTTTTATTTTTTGCCGTTCTTATATAGGTTCTATGTCGGCTGTGATGGCGTGATTCTTTTGAGGTAAGTTGCAATACGAGGTATAACCGTTTTGACATGTTATTGAGTGAAAAAGTAGTGCATGCTTTCGAACAGGCCGCGGTGGCATTATTTACAAAAAAATTGGTGGCGCGGGGGATCAACGTATGGTGAAGTGCGGGGGATCAACGTACAGTGAAATTTTGAAAAAGCTATATCTTTTGAAATACCTACACAAACATAACAAACAGTGATTGACTATGTATATTCGCATGATATTAAATGGTGGGGGTTGAACTAGTGCATTTAAATTAAATGGAACAGTGTTTTTTTGTGGCATAAAGTTAAAGGTGATTGGTATTAAATTATGATGCTATATCAGTGTTATTATGCTAAAAGCACATGAACTAAACTATTATATAAGTGATTTATGTTATTAGAATGATTCTAGAATTAATTTTTTATGGTTAAAAAAACCATTTAACACTGCATATTTTCGGGGAAATGCGTTCGGTGATCCCCCGCATCACTACGATTTTGGGAAACTATATATTTTAAATATTTAAAAAAAAAACATAAGAAAAGTGACTGACTATGCATATTAGCATGATTTTAAATGGTGGTGGTGAATAGTGCATTTAATTAAATGGACAGTGTTTTTTGTTGGTGTAAGTTGAAGGTGATTGGTATTAAATTATGATGCTATATCAGTGTTATTATGCTATAAGCACATGAACTAACTATTATATAAGTGATTTATGTTATTAGAATGATTCTAGAATTAATTTTTTATGGTTAAAAAAACCTTTTAACACTGCATATTTTGGGGGAAATGACGTTCGGTGATCCCCCACATATATTGCCAGACTCATAGTCCCAAAATAATTGGTGGCCATGCAAGAATCGCCTCTACACTGTAAAAAATACTAAGCTAACCCTAACCTAAACTAACCTAACCAACTAGCATGATGTCTAATGTCATTAAACTCTTTTCAGATCTAACCTAACCTACCGCCATCACCGTCATCATGCCTCGCAAATATGTCAGGAAGAGCGACAAGCAGATGGACCGCACTGACCTGGAGGCTGCCTTTAAGCACCGCTGGGCCACTAGCTGCAGCCTGAAAGAAGCCGCTACAGATTCAAACATCAAGAAAACAACTTTTTGCTGTAAGTTGCTCTATTTAGTTCCATATCTCCCCAAGGTCTTTTTGTATGACCTCATCCCACGTCTTCTTTGGTCCCCTGGGATGAGGTCATGCAAAAAGCCCTAGGGATAGTTTAAAGGGGTCTCTAGATTTAAGATTTTAAAATTTATTCATTTTTTTGTTAGCTTTTATTGCCAGCAAGGGCCTTCTAAGTCCAAATTTAATTTCTTTTGTTAAAGGATGCCTTCAAGCGCTCTATTATTAATTTTTTTGTCAACTTTTGTTGCCAGCAAGGGCCTTTTAAGCCCTAATTCATTTTTTTTGTTACGGACGCCTTCTATCTACGAAGAACCCTGTGGGATGGATTTTCCCTATATGGCTGTTGCTTCCCGTAGCAATAGGGTTTCACCCCTCAACAAGAAATATACATTGCTGATTATACCATCCACGCAGCCAAGATGTTCTACGGCCTGCCCATGAAGATGTGCGTAGGATGGTGTACCAGTATGCCATAGCTTGTGGGAGCAAGAGCATCCCTGCTGCCTGGGAGAAAGAGAAAATGGCGACAAGGGACTGGTACTATGCCTTCATGGAACCGTCACCCAAAACCTTTGTATTGAAGGCTCCGGAAGGCATGTCCATTGCCAGGATTGTTGCCTTCAACAAAGTAATGGGGAAAACCCTTCTTAAGGCTCACATTAGCTTTGGAGAAGTACACTTTCACGCCGGACCGGATTTTAAAAATTTTGGATGAGAGTTCATTGTCGACTGTTATGAACCAGTCAAGGTTTTGGTGCGAGAGGCCAGCCAGTAGCCACGCAGGTAACTCGTGAACGCGGTGACAGCATGACGTTTGTGGGCATTATAAATGCTGTGGGGCAGTCCATCCCTCCAGTGTTTTTTAATTCCCAGATGCCGATGGAATCCCGCTTTTCATGAGGGAAAACGTCTTTGGTTCCAAAGGGATATTGCATCCTAGTGGGTGGATGAATGGTGAATGCTTCGTGCAGACACTTCAGCATCTCCATGAGAAGTCTTGTTCTTCTGTAGAGAACAAGATTCTTCTGATCATGGACAATGCTGAATGTCACATGAACATTCAGCCTGTTGAGTTTGCGATAATGCATGGTATCGTGATTGTTAACCTTGCCTCCGCCATACAAAGACAAACCCAGCCATTGGATGTGAGTGTCTTTGGTCCCTTTAAGACATTCCTGCGTGCCCTACTGAACGACCACGCGCTCATGCACCCTAACGAGCACAAACAGTCCACAAGTTGCCAGAGTTTGCTTCTGAGGCATGGACCCAAAGCCACTACCCCCTCCAACATTCTCAGTGGTTTCCGGGCGACTGGTATATGGCCACTCAATCGCAACATCTTCCCAGATGATGTGTTTGTAGGAGCGCATGTAACCGAGCGACCGGGGACCAACCCGAATTTGTAGTGGAAGTTACTCCAACTTCTTCTGATGGAGGAAGTTCAGATGGAAGGAGCGACTGGCTGAAGGCCAACCTCAGAAGCTTTTACCCCTTCCCGCTGTGTCTCCCAGGCTAGATGATGTGCCTGCCCCCCCGGGCCCCCGCACGACAGAGCCTGCCCCCCCCGAGCACCAGCACGACAGAGCCTGCCACCCCGGGCCCCAGCACGACAGAGCCTGCCACCCCGGGCCCCAGCATGACGCCCCCTGCCACCCCCGGGGCCCCCGCACGACAAAGCCTGCCACCCCGAGCCCCAGCACGACAGAGCCGCCACCCCGGGCCCCAGCACGAGCACCCTGCCATCCGGGCCCGAGCACGACGCACCCTGCCACCCCAGGACAACCCCTTTTCAACAGACAGACTTAACCCCAGAGTGTGTCAGGCCGTTCCCTAAGGCTAATCCTCGTCCTTATGGAAAGGGGCGGAAGAGGGTGCGGGGCCTGCACTTTAACCGAGAATGAGGAGGCAATATCTGACCTGAGGTGAAGGCAGAGAAGAGGCAGAAGCTGGAAGACAAAAAGAAGGCAGCGGCTGAAAAGAAAACATTGGGAAAGAAGAAGGGTCCACAGCGGAAGAAGTCTGTGCCTTTTCCCGGAGGAAGACACCACTGACGAGGAGGAGGTTGATGATGTCCGACTTCAGCTGGACGACTCCTCCGAGTACTCGGATGAGGTGGACGACGAGGGCACCTGGACTGCAGCCCTCATACCCTTTTGCTGCGAAAACATCACAGGTGGGGGACTTTGTTCTGGTTCAGCTGAAGCTGGAGGAGGGAAGGGGTGTGGGACATTAGTGTGCTATGTTGCTCAGGGGGTTGGCCATCATGGAGGATGGAAAATTAAACCTTTCTTTCCTCCGGATGAAGTCCGCTAACACCCGAGACACGTTCCCTTCCCTACCATCCTAGATGAAGCTTCTGTTGATCCAGAACGTGCAAGGTGTCCTGGTGGGCCTCCAAGGGCATCACCCAAAAGGCAGGCCGACCTGGAAGGTGTTTCCCCGCTGCATGCCTTCATGATGCACTTCTGAATAGTGAGCATAAAATACCTAGACCTATCTTTTTAAAAAATGGGATTTTTTATGAGCTTATCTTTCATTTCACACCTAATAAAAATTTGGGGGTGTTTAGGTTAGCATATATGTTGATTTCAGGCAAAAAAAACACAATAATGTTTTATGTAAAAATGAGTTTAAAAAAATCATACGGTGCCCCCCCATACCTGATCCGGTGTCCCCCCTCGTGGGGGGGACACGGACGAGGTGCCAAAAATTTATAAAAAAACTTAAATGACCCTATTATCTGAGTTAAGTATTCATGAGGGTACCCTAGGTGGGCCATATTGTGAAGTTTGTTTTGGGCACAGTGTGCACTCTCTCAGGTAAAAAATGGATTTTTTATGAATATTTTTCCACTAATAGTACGGTGTCCCCCCACCCCCACCCTATTCATGTGTCTTTTTTCACGCTTGATGTCTGTGTCTGCCCATCTGTAACCTTTCTGTATTTTCTATAGCTATGAAATTGTCTGGCACATTCCCCTTTTTTTTGGCATTAAATCAGCCAATCTATGAAATATAATAATTTAACGATACGAAAAATATATTGATAAGACCCAAAATTTTATATACGAAAAAAAATCGATAAGATAAATATTTAATTAATACTCTCATTACTTCTTTGCTTGCGACATATATATTATTTTATAGTAACACAATTTTTTCCTGACGTATTTTTTCCCCATTAAAAAATTTTTTTTATCTAATTTAATAGACCTGTTTAATTAATCTCTTTTTCTTTTATTTTCAGGGAGTGATCTCCAGTCTATGCGCTTTGGGTTGCCTTATGTGAGTACTATTGAATTTTATCATTGTTTTCTTACTAAACACTACTTTTCTTACCTTACTTTTCTTCTGTTTACATTTTCTACTTTTCTTTTACTTTCTTTTACCTTTACTTGGTTCTTATATTTTTTTACTACTCTTGTTCTTACATTTCTTATATATTATTATTTTTTTTTTTTTGACTTTTCTTACTTTTCTTACCTTTTTGTTTTGTGGTTTGTAATACTTGAATGTATTTTATTATTTATCTATAGGAAAAGGGCCACTGGTGGACGGTAGGGAGGGAGGGGAGGAAGGGAGCAGAGAGAAGGAGAGGGGGCGGAGAGAAGGAAGTGAAGGATGGGACGCAATTCTCGCAACTGTTACCTCCAGAGGATGTCAATTTCGCGGATTCGCGGGATTCCGAGTATTTATTGCCAGATGGTTCATTTCTGGAATCGTGTAGATCGGGTTTACAAAATTTAGGGGGGGTGGTGTACAGATTGGCGAGCCCACAGTCCGAACCTAAACCCTGGCCACTGATACAGCACAGACCCATTAAAAAATTTTTGGCGGCCCTAGCGGGAAGTTAATTTTGCTGGACACAAAAATACAGACAAAATGCAGACCAGAACATTATTATAGATTATAAACCAAGGACTTCCGAAGCTCTCTCAGAGCATGAAATTTACCAAAAATCCCGATCCCCCAGCTGGGAGGTCCCTCGCTGCGCTCGATGAGAGTTGGTCGCCATATTTCTTATTTCAGTTTTTTTCTTTTCTTGTTGAACCATGCTAAGGGGACACGCAGTTGGCTAAGTGACCTAAATGTAGTGACAGTGTATAGATACTGCAGTTCACATCCATACTAAAGATAAATAATGAGCATTAGTCATGATAATAAGCCAAAATACCTTTGGAAAGCACGCGGGCTGAAATCTGGCTCAGTAGTATATTGTTTGACCATCACTAGAGGCTTGAGCTTGACAGCTACACGTTCTGCGTTGGTTTGTGATATTTCTCATTTATTCACTGTAGGAGCGGACCAAATTCATGGATGTAGTGCCAGTCCATTGCTTACCTCCCAACATAGCTACACCAGTCTGGTTGGGTTTGTAATTATTCTCATTTATCACAATTTTTTTTTTCGGTTTTTTTATATATTTTTCCCCCCTTGCGAAACTTACCCTCGCTATAACGGACAACGGCTATAACGGACTCCTATTCCCCCCCTTTAGTCCGGTATATTGAGGTTGACACGGTACTGCCATTGCATTTTGTTCTCCCTTCAAAGAAATCGGCCCCCAGCCCATCCCCTCAAAAGCGGCAAACAGTCTATCTATCGCTCCTAATCGGGCCCTTTAGGACACGGCAGTATCAATTCTTCTGGTCCTGTTCAAAATAGGCTGCCGTCAACTTCTTCCCCCTTCCTTACATAGTGTCGTCAGGGCTACCACAAGCCCGAACCATTTCCCTCACCATGGTGCCAGGACCAAACACCAGTCCCCTGCATGTGCTACCATACATAGAGATGTATCGATATCAGCACTGCAATTGTGATTATCCGCATAGTTTTTAACATCATCGACATCTGCACTTGTGAATAAATTAATCATCCGCATCCGATGAACTATATATCCGCATCGGGATATATACCCGCACCACAACACAAGAGGATGTGCGGATATACAAACCATACAGAGCTTGCAAAGTTGAAGAAAGGGATGCCGTTTACTTAATGTATATCACTAAAATATGTCTACCTTGCATTAATTTCTTTCAAGTTACATAACAGTGGGTCAGAATTATACGGATGGGCAGGAGGAGGGACAGAATTTTAGATGGTGACTTTGTAGCCTAATGCATACTGTACACACATATCAGTCAAATGTTCTTTGCTTAAGTGCAAAAGAAAATAGCAACTTGCTTGGACAATATTTACGTTAATTAATTCTTATTGGTTTCATGCAGTTTTTGCATGTTCCTCATCTTACAAACAATTTTTCTTTGTAACATTTTCGTTGCAAATGAAAAAGAATGTATAGGTATGTCAATTATTTGCTACAGCCAACAAGGATGTGGTTGGGTGTAAAGAAGGTGAATGCGGGGTCTCACATACTCCAAACTTTCTGTCGTAAAATAATCCGCACCACGAGGATATGCAAGTGATCCTGCAATACTGCATCCGCAAACAAAAAGTATTTGAATATCCGTATCACATCTGTGATTTTAAAAAGTTGTAACCCGCGGTCCACCTATCTGCATTTAACCATTCTTTTTAGACATTGATATCATCTCTAACCAACCACTACCGGCCCAGTAAACCCTACGTTGTATCTGTTTGCCCTAAGTCATTAAAGTAACGTCCAGACCATTTAGAGCATTACTGATTTGATGTAGGTAGAGTATAAGCCATTATCGAGTGTATTCAACAATATGTTGTCACTTTTTGCATCCACTCAGCCGTTGTTGTTAATAATCCGCAATCAAAATGTAAAATTCCCGTGGATGCTTCGAAAAACGCTGCTGGAAACGGCAGGACCGATGCGCAATGCTCGGTGACGTAACAAAAGGAAGGCTCCTCATTCCCGCGCTGCTGTGTGTGTGTGTAGCGTGTTTGTGTGTGGTGTGTGTAGTAGTGTTTGTGTGTGGTGTGTGTAGTAGGGTGGTTGTGTGTGTGTGTAGTAAGTGTTTGTGTGTTGCTTGTGTGGTGTAGTAGTGTTAGTGTGTGTGTGTAGTAGTGTTTTGGGTGTGTGTATGTAGTGCTTTGGGTGTGTGTTAGTAGTGTTTGCTGTTGTGTGTGTGTTAGTAGTGTTGTGTGTGTTGTAGTAGTGTTTGTCTGTTGGATGTGTGTGTAAGTAGTGTTTGTGTGTGTGTGTGTTGTGTGTATGGTAGTAGTGTTTGTAGTGTGTGTGTAATAGTGTTTGTGTGTGTGTTGTGCGTAGTAGGTTTGTGTGGTGTGGTGTGTGTGTGTGAGTAGGTTTGTGTGGTGTAGTAGGTGTGTGTGTGTGTAGTAGTGTTTGTGTGTTGGGTGTGTAATAGTGCTTGTGTGTGTGTTAGTAGTGTTTGTGTGTGTGTGGTATTGGGTGTACTACGTGTTGTGTGTGTGTGTGGTATTAGTGTTTATGGTTTGCGTAGTAGTGTTTGTGGGTGTTAGTAGGCTTGTGTGGTGTGTTTTAGTAGTGGTGTGTGGTGTGTGTTTGTGTGTGGTGTGGTGTGTGTGTGTGTGTGTGAGTAGTAGTGTTTGTTGTTGTGTAGTAGGTGTGTGTGGTGTGTGTGTGTTGTAGTAGTGTTGTGTGGTGTGTGTGTTTAGTAGGGTTTGTGTGTGTGTGTGTGTGTATTAGTGTTTGTGTGTGTGGGTGTGTAGTAGTTTTGTGTGTGGTGTTGTGTTAGTAGTGTTTGTGTGTGTGTGTGTAGTAGGTTGTGTGTGTGGGGTCGTAGTGTTTGTGTGTCGTGTGTAGTAATGTTTGTGTTGTAGAGTAGTGTTTGTGGTGGTCAGTAGTGTTTGTGTGGGTGTGTGTATTTGTGGTGTGGTGGTGTAGTAGTGCTTTTTGTGTGTGTGTGTGTAGTAGTGTTTGTGTGTGGTTGTAGTAGTGTTTGTGTGTGTGGTGTGTGGTGCAGTAGTGGTCTGTGGGTGGGTTAGTAAGTGTTTGTGTGGGGCGTAGTAGTGGTTTGTGTGTGGTAGAAGTGTTGTGTATGTAGTAGTGTTGAACCTCAGCAGGGACTCCGCAAACCTGTTCATCAACCTCGTTACTCTGGCTCAAAACATATAAGGGTTGGGCTCCCATCACATTGAGGTTCATTTTAGTCATATACGGGAGCAGCTAGTCATTTAGTTAGGCTTCAGATGAGCATGTACTCCTCGAGTATCACGCGACCGATTAACTGTTGACACAGAAATACAATCGCCATCATAACATTGCAGACAGGTCTCACAGAGGCATGACGAGTGTGTTTACAGTGGAGCGTTCCTCTCGGTGACGTCATTAATAAACATGCGCTACCCTGTTGGAGGGAAGAAAAAAAAATTCGCCGCTTTTTACAAAAGTAGTGTTGTTTTTTACGGAAAATAAGGGCCTTGGAAAAGCAATATTTTGGTGGAGTAGGTGTTTTCGAATGTTTAGTCACCATAATTAGCAAAAAAACAAAAATGGGTTGGCGATACTTTTAAGGGGGATCACCCTCTGATTAGTCGAAATATATGAAACAAATCTAAATGAGATTTGAGCGGATGTCAAGCGTACATGGAGTAACAACATATAGGAACGCGAATTAAATGCCAGTGAACTTACTACGCCGCCCACGTGGCTTTAAAGGGAAGAAGGGGCGTAACGTTTAAAGGCGCGCGTGAGACTCGGCATGTGCTTCTGTATATAAAAGCTTGTTTTTCCTTGTTTTCTTCCGGTTCGGAGTTGTAGTTAATGTGAAATTCTAGAGGACATCTGCAGCAATAGCCTGCGGCTCCTTGCCCTGCTCCCCACCATAAAGATAACAAGGGAGTTTACGTGCTTGCTCCGCTGGGTGACAACGTCTGGACTGTCAATAGCTACAACGCTATCTATTTCTTGTTTGTACAACGACCTCTGAAGTTTTTTACCAACCTCTGAAGATCACAATGACGCTTACAAGAATGCAGAAGCTCAAGAAAATGTGGGAAATACGAAAGATGAAGTGAAGGATGGGGGAAGGGGGGAGGATGGGGGGGGGCGAAGGTAGTAAATCTTAATTATATGTATGAAGTGTTGGTATAGTATCAATATAAGCTATAGAGCTTTGTGTGGAAAAAAAATGCCAATCATAAATAAATAGATACGTTACATTGTAATGAAAACTTTAAACGCCTGTATCTCAAAAAAAAGAAAATGTTTACATTAAAAAAATGTCAAAAATTGAAAAAATGATGAAACGTGCTTGTAAACACGTCATGTTAAGCATTATTGGTTGTGGCTCATCGTGTAATTTTGTTTTTTTCGATAAGTGAAAACTTGAGTGTTAGTGAAGTATTTTTAAAAAAGGGGGCCGATCGGCTGTGTGATTTCACGTAGATGTGCTTTTTATGGCCTCGATAACTCATTACGTATTGCGGAATTAAAAAAAAATTACTAAATTTTTTTTAAACCCCCACGCTCTAGGTATCGGTATTTGAGTATTTCCAGGTAGAAAAGAAGCAGGTGTCTGTCTACGACAAAAAAACCAACCACAGGAAAGTTGTGAAGCGATGAAAAACTTATGACGTCATACCGTCAGGACGTCACGACGTACCACATTCTCTGCTCACCTAAGTCGACATTGATAATTTGGTTATACCTGAAAGTTTCAAGTTGAAAGATCTTAGCATATATTTTTTAGATTTTTGGTTAGAGCGGTGAGCCCTCCCCTTAAGCTACGCCTACCTGACAATGGCAATGTAGGAGCCTAACAGTGATGAGGCAGACCGTAGGGGGTCCTGGATGAAACAGGCGTGGAGCATAGATGCCACTCCTCCCACCAGGAGCAGCCCCACACACCCACCGGGTCCCGTAAAGTCAGCACTCGGCACCTCCAATAATCTGCAACCATATGCGCCATGAGAGTATATCTATTAGCGCGGTCAAAAAATGAAAGTTTGAAATCTCTTACGGCACCATGAAAGTATTTGTGAGGAATGGCAAGAAACAAAAAGCACAAAAGTTTCAATGTGAAGTTCAAGATTTAGTTGGTCGCACAGGGTAGTTATTGGTAGAGGTTTTTTCGAGACAATTACAAATATCATTTCTCAAGTTATTTATTCACATCAACTATAAAGCCACAGAAACGAAACTATTGCACGGGAAGTGAGGTCACTAACTATTATAGCGACACATTCACGATACAGCAGCGTATACACGATGAAATTACTTTGATTACCTATACAAGGAACAGATGATAGGAATGGCACCATTCCTGGACTCTCTTAAAACTAAAACTTCAAATGACTGAAAATAACGATTGAAACGATTTGTATATTCTTTCGGTTAAGATTAGTATGGTTCAGTCAGCCGTTCGGTGGCGCTCGACAGCTTGCAGGAGAAGCTTGTCGATCGCTCTCGTCCTGGTGAGGACAAGGAATAATCAGTGATAAGTTTGATCGCCCGTTTCACGAAGGATCATTGGTCAATGCCAGGATTGTTGGACGGTCTCCTTGCCCTGTTGTACGCCTCGTTTTCCTTCCAGCTGAAGCACAGGAGATTGGAGGAAAACCGAGGAACCAACTTCAGTTCCGTGAAGGAGGAAAAGTGACTCCTTGGTGGACAAAGCGTATCAAAGTGGACGGAAGAAGGATCTTGGGGGCTGTTCGTCCATTCGCTTCTTGTCGAGGTTCCCTTTCAATGGCCAGCTCTCCACCATCTTTGGTCTTCTCCTCGATCGTGACTGTCGCTGAAAAAGGCAAGGCCAAAAAAAAAACCCCCCCCCAAAGGGGGGGGTTTCCGTTCCCAAGTACAAAAGTGCCGCTTGAAGGTCTCACCGTGGCCTACTGCGATCTTTGAGTGAGGTCTCTGTACTGTGTGGAGATCGTGGAAGAGAGTGAGAGTCGTTGAAAGGAGGAGGTCTGCGGCAAAGGGAGCCTCGAACCAGGCACGGGCGTAGTTAGGTGATGAACTCCCACTCCATCTCGTGGAGGCTACGCCAGGTCCCTCGGCGGGAAGTTCGACTCGTTCTTGAAACACGCATCTGAGCGTGTAGATCGCGTTCGCAATCATCTCAGCGTAGTGGTGAGCTCCGGTTTGCGGAGGAAGGTGGTGGGAACCTCCCCCTCAATGGCCTTTGCGGTTAGTTCCGCTAACCTTATATATAGGCTCTGTCGTTGCGGCCGCCTTGGCAAGAGCTCAAGGTCGTCCTCTTCCCATCATCATGGTCAGCCCAATGCGTGGGTCGTTGATGATCGTAGCATTGGCGTTTATGAGAGTGGGCCCCACTTCTTTTGACAAACCGTGGAAATAGTGAACGTCTGGCGGACGAGCGTCGCCCGAATGGTGGCTGAAGGCTGAGGCCAGGATGAGCTCCATAACGTGTGGCTGCACCGCCAAGTCAAACAAAACGGACGACCTAACTTCTGTTCGAGGAGAGTGTGCAACAGCCAGCATGGACGCCCGGTTTTGAAGCCGGTTGGTGTCGAAGCAGAGACCTCCAACTCTGTCTTGAACTTCCAGTGTCGAGGTGCCTCCTCGACTTGCTTCGCCATTGCTTCCGGTACGGATGGGGCAAGCAGGGAGAGCTCAGGAGCTTTCTCTCCTTCAAGGGACGAACGGGGTGACACGAGGCCAAGCGATCGACATGACCTTGACTTTCTGATCCGGGCAAGGAGTCCCGTCCCAATGAAGGATGAGAACCCGCGTTGTGCTCCTGTACTTGGTTTCGATATAATCCTGACGGCTGCTTCTGCTGTCTCCCTTCCGCAACACTTTCCGATGTCGGCGATCTGAGACGAGGTGGACGACTCAAGCACTCCCTGGTCTGCAGCGATGGCAGAGAAGACGTGGTGGGCTCTCGCGAGAGGTCAAACTTTGACCTGTACATCTGCTGCTGCCACCTCCTTCGTGATCTTCAGCCTTCTCGGACGAGAAGCAGAGGCAGCGGCGCTTCCCCGAGCAGAAAGAGTTGGTGCGGACGAAGAAGTTGATGAATCAGCACATTTCAGCAGTGGCGGAACTCCCGGTCACCAACTCAATAGTCTCTCCCCGTTCTCCAGTCTTTCTACATCCTCTCCTTCCTCCTTCCTCTCAGCAGCCAAACCTCTCATGTTTACCTAGACTCTTTGCCATGCAAAACTCTCTTTGTCAACAGTTTCACTCCATTGCCATTTTCCTCTGGGCCCCTTGGGTCGTCGAGGAAGTCCTTTGTCCTTCGTTTTGAGGTTGGGATCATGGAGGGAAGAAGGTTGCAGGGGCTTTGCGATGTCGAAAGTGGACGCCAAGCAAGGTCCCTGGGAGGAGGGCGTCCGTCGGAGACCTTGTCCACCCTCGGATTGACCGTTTTTTCGCCTTCTACGAACTTCGTACTTCCACGACAGAGATTCCAGGTTTTTTCATGATTGATGCAGCGGGACAACAGGAATATGGCCCGTTCCCAAACTACTGATCGACTTTCGTCGATGACAGCTTTTCGATTGTTACCTTGCTGTTCGATCCATGGACAGAAGAGTCGCCGCAGAACATCTCCCTGTTGGAAGGGACAATCTGGCTGAGGGCTCAAGAGGGCTGTGCCAAACCAAAAAATGTCTCAGCTGTTTCCGGTTGAACGCGACCATTTTGACCTAGAGGACAAAAAGATGATGTTTAAGCTTACTTCTGGTGACATATAAATACAGATATATATAACAGCAAAAAACTACGTCGGGGTATGCACCAACCAAACGAGTGCCATCGCCAAGAAGATATCTAACGGCATGGAGCACAACATGCTGTATGGTAGGATACACATGCTAAGTGAAGCAGAGCATAACTTTCGACCTCGTGCGACCCATTCAACATGCTTGTATTGGACGAAGACTCTGGAATTTGGAGTTTCTCAAGAAACCCTCACAATAATTCACGAGTGCAAAAACGATATAGTTTCACTTTGAATCTTACTTTAATAAAAGGAACCACCCTAAATTATAATATATATAGAGTTATATAGATATATATATATATAATACTTATATATAGATATAATAATAATTATATATATATATATATATACAGTATATATCCTACTATCTATAATATAGATATTATATATAATATATATATATTATATATATACAGGAAAATACATTTATCCGGTATATCCGGACTCCGGGTATCCGGTAATGGAAAGTCCGGGTTTAAGGGGTAAGCTATACTTACGAAAGATGGCATTTACTAAAAATAAACATAATATTGTATGATTGTTTTGTATTGTTATGACACACACCTCACACATACCACCCAACACACACACATACCACCAACACACACCCTCCACACATACCACCCAACACACCACACACACAATCCACCCAACACCAAAACACCCACACATAACACACAACACACACACAACACACATACCACCCAACACACACACCCACACATACCACCCAACACACACCACACATCACATACCACCACACACACCCCACCACCTAACACACACACACAAATAACACCCAACACACCACCCACACATACCACCCAAACACACCACAACACACATACCACCCAACACACACACCCACAAATACCACCCAACACACAACCACACACACACACACATACAGGGGTGTATGTGTGGGTGGGTGTGTGGGGTATTGGTGCGTTGTGTGGTGTTGGGTGGTATGTGGGATGACTCAAATACCACCGGGCGCTCGGTAGCACGACCTTGCACACGGACGATAAACAACTGTAATTATCATAGCGCATGGCGCATTATGGCGGGAATAAACAGGTGGCGATAGGTGGCGCTCACGCTACGGCGGCAAAATTAAAAGTTAAATAATTTTGTTACTTTTTTTTTACACACATACACCCACATACACACACCAACCAGGGTGGATATGTGTGGGTGGGTGTGTTGGGTGGATGTTGGGTTGTGTGTGTGTGTTGGGTGGTATGTGGAGACTCAAAATACCATCCGGTCGTTCGGGTAGCACTGACCTTGCCACGGACCATAAACACTGAATTACATAGCGCATATGGCGCATTAGGCGAGGAAAAAACAGGTGGCGGAGAGGTGGCGCTCAACGTTACGGCCGGCAAAATTAAAAGTTAAATATTTCGTTTAATTTTTATTTTTAATACTATTACCTTACCTGCCACAACTTCCGGCTTTATTTGGGTTATTCGGTTGTTTGGGTATCCGGATAAAGGTATTTAGCCTGTATATATATATATATATATATATTATAATATATATATATATATAAATATATATATATATAATCATCATATAGATATATATATATATATATAATATATATATATATACTATCTATAGATATGTATTATAGTAATATTACGATATATATATATATTAGGTGCCAATAGCGCATTTGGGTACATTTAAAAACTGGATATTTTTGAACGGCCCTGGTGAGATACTGTGCGTAATTGAGAAAAACCTTCATGCAAAAATTTGAAGCGAAATCGGTTTATATTTAGAGGTGGCGCAAGTGAATGAAACCTGTACTATGCTGACTATGTGATTATACCCAGATACCATGACCGAAGTCTGAAAGTCATAGGGTTCATAAAACACCCATCGTCTTTTCAGAATGGCTCATTCACGCGCCAGCTTACGACTGTGGCTGGGGGGACATCCAAAACCCCGACCCCCTTATCCTCAGGAGCAAACTACCCTCTAGTGGCTGGACGTGGCACAAGCGGCCTTTACTTCACACACAACGTGGAAAAGAAACGTCGCACCAGCGCGCGGGCCACTGTCCAAAAGGTTGCTAAGGTTCTGGGAGACCGCGAGGATCCGAACGAGACGGCAAAAAGCGCCGTTCGCAAGGCGGAGGCTTGTTCAAGGACGGAAGGCGCTCGTGAAGAAGCAAAGGGAAGAGCGAAGAACAAGACTAAGGAGGAAGAGTTGCAAGAGGCCCTCTGTGACCTCCTCGACGTTGCCCACGCCGACGCGATGACCCTGATGACGACCCGGCTGATCGCGAGTTCTAGCGGCCACGCAAACGCCGAGGGAAGGGTCGACCGAGGGATCAATGCAGGGAGCGGCCAGGATGCTGTGAGCGCCGAGTTCAGCACCGGGACGATGACAGTGGCGGCAGAGAAGCAATCACCGGAGAAGCCTCGACCGTCGCAGCTGAGGACGGAACCTCGGTGTCGCGTAATCTCCTCGGTTGAGGTCCAGCCGGCACGCGGCGGGGCGGCTGCATACCGCTGAGCCGATCGAGTGCATACCCCCCGAAGCGACGAGCTGCGGGGGTGCCACAGCGTGTGTCTCCAGGAGTTAGCGAGCGGCCTTGACCGGACGCCCGTGAGCGACCGAAAGCGCTACCGCATCGTCGCACGACCGCAGTAGCCCGGCCACAATCTCAGGAGCTGATCCTGAGCGAGAGCATACGGGTAGTCGCGACGGCTACCGGTCCCAGCTGGCGCGGAAGTCAAGACAACCTTCGTCCCGGACAGCCTCTACCGTTCACTGGGAACGGGAAGGATCCTCCTGGATTGCGACGCGTACGCGGCTGATCGGCGGCTCATCCGCGTCCCGGCGACGGCGACAGAAGCTCATCGGCCCGTCCCAAGCTGGCAAGTGGGACCGGGGAGGCGATGGCGGAGCGCCGTGGCTGAAGCGCTCGACAGACGGGGGCTCGACATAGCGTTGGTGGCTAGTCGTCGATAGACGCCGCCAACACTGGAGCCTCGGCCGGTGCCTGCACCCTTGGTGGTAGCAGTAGCTTTGGTGGCGTACTGCTAAACCTGATGCGGCACCCTTTACACGAGCTGGTTGCTGGAGAAGGCGTTCTCTATCTGCAGGGGCCATCGTCGGGCCTGACATCGGCGTCTTCACCGATTCAAGGAACGGTGGGCTTTATGACTAGAGCCAGCCGGAGCCGCCAAATGCCCAGACGTGAGCTGCGCCCACCCTCTGAAACAAAGCGGGACACACTTATCAGGAGTGTGTGGCCAGCGCTATTCCAACACCAGACCACCCCGCGGGAACGACTACAAGGGATGCTGGAGCTCTTCATCGTCATGCGGGTGCGGACAGGCGACGTCCCAAAGGTGACGTTCCAAGCGAACGGGTTGCAATGCACCGCGCAAGCTTGGATGGCTGCGTGCCATCTAATCGGCGAAAAGTTTACGCTGTTCGCCGCCAAAATCTGGGGGAGCTCTGCTCCCGCGGTGAAGCTGTCCAGCCTCCGCCGTTCACAATTCTTCGATCGAATGAGGCTACGTGACCCGCTGCGTTAGAGGCGCCGTGGCGCCTTCGCGCCCGTCGCGAATGACTGAAATTGGCCGCCGGCCTCCGTTGACTCCCGACGCTGAGATCGGCCAAGGCTGTGCGTTGGAAAAACCTTCTCCGGCACTTCTGGTACCTGAGCGGGACACTGGTCGCCATGGTCTCTCGACCACCGCTTGCCCAACCGCCCGAGAAGAAGGCGTGGCGGAAGCGATGCAGCGGGAAGGATCCGAGGACACCGTTGAAAGGCGCATCCGTCTCCGACGCCAGCCTCGCCTCGTCACGCTAGCATCGTTCGGAAGCCAGGCGTCCGGGCCCTCCCGAGCTGTCAGAGCGGACGAGGGCAGTCCTCTCGAAGGAGCCGGAGGAGTGGACGAGTGACACGGGGTTAGTCGCGCCGTCTCGGCGCGCGCGAAGCTTACCCGTCACCAACGACACGGCGGAGCGAGGGGTGGCGCTGTTCACAGGACCTTCAAACCTCAGCCGGACGAAGAAACGAGGATCAGCGCCACATTCCTCTTGCAGGTCGTCGAGATGCACGTCGACAACAGCAGGAACCTCGAAGGATTCCCTCCCCACCCAAGCGGAAGACAATGAGGGCTTGGGCAACCCATGAACCCCCGCCCAGAGGGGCTAATAACGCTCTGAAGAGCGAGGGGGACCAGCAGCCCCAGCTGGAGGAAGGGGAGATCTCAAAGGCCAATATTGCACAACACATACACCAGAGACGACCGCACCCCTTCCTTGTGCCCTACGGAGTCTATAGTGGGAGAATTCATCGAATGGACGCAACCTTAAATTATACTTTGATGCGCTCAAATTTACATCACGTTGTTTTCTCACCACCCCACAGTATTCCACTAAGGGCCGTTCAAAAAACCAACTTCGTTTTTTATGGGACACCCTAATATATAGATAATTATATATATTATATAATATATATATATATATATATATATATATAATATATATATCTTATATATATATATATATATATACACACCACACCACAACCCTCGTTTCCCGGCCGATCCATTTCCGGAATTGATTGCCGGTCAAAATCTGAGTTCCGGGGATATGTTCAGAGTCTCCGGACAAAGCGGGGTGGTACAGTCGGGAAATCGACAAAGTTGTCGGCGGGTACGAAGCGTCTCCGTCACACGTGGTCAGTGTTTCGCCTCCCGCCAGGTGGCAGGCAGGTCAGCGGTCGTATGTTTACATTTGGGCACACGATACGTTCACCTGCACCGCCTCGTCAGTCCCCTGAACAAACTGCCACTGGAGCAGGAACATCCTGAGACTATTGAACACTTCTGTTGCAATTTCCGCTCTTCCACTCCCACCGGTAGTGCTATGATCTCAACTCCTCACCATGAACGTCGCACACTTTGAACTGCCCACCTGCTGCGCGGCTGGCGTCCACCCCTCCCGGACAACACCACTGTCATCGCCCCACCTGTGCCTCCTTGAGAGAAGACAGGTTACTACAGCGCAGTGATAGATAGGACACTCAACCCGGGTTCATAGTGTTCCCCAAGGGATCCTCGCGCCCGTTAAACAACAAAAAAAGGACGTAAAAGTCGCGGCGGGATGGATAGTTGACATTTGGTGGTTGACTGCGACAGAAATTACTAGAGTAGGATAAACGTCCAGGGGTGGGTAATAACCTCGGACTGTTGCGATTCCCGGACGTTTGCGTTTCCCGGACCAGTGCTCCCCCCCCTATTAGTCCGGGAAAACGAGGGTTGTGTATATATATATATATATATGTGTGTTTGTGTGTGTGTGTTTGTGTGTATTGGTTAAAATTAGTTTAAGTAGTGGTGACAGTACCTGCGTTGTGGCGTACCCGTAGTAGAAGCTGCCCAACACGAATCCCTGCACCGTCTCGCTCCAGTCCATCTCGCCTTCCTGTGACGACCAGTGGCATTTACTTTACCCACACCTATGAATTAGAGAGCGTGCAATTTTTTTTTGTAACACAGCAATGTGACACCTTACCTGATAGACGTCCTCCTCTCCTGCTCCCACCACCTCTCCGGTATAGGTGAAGGCGCAACATGCAGATCAGCGAAGTGATGCGTTGTTTTATGAAAAGGAGGTCGAGTTAATGCCTCATTTCCTGCGAATGATAATTCCGGGATCCCCTCGCTCAATAATAGGCAATTAAGTTATCAGTAGGGCCCGGATAGTTATGCATTTGCATATTTCATATGCAAATGCATATTTTGCGTGATTTCTATGATAAGTGCATATTTCTAGATAACTGCATATAAATGCATATTTTGTAAAATATTCATCTGAGCACAAGTGGTACTGGGAGGTAAGGTGAGGTGAGGTGTGGTTAGGTTGAGGTGGAGGGTGAGGTGAGGCGATGCTGAACGTACTAGGGAAAAACTTCGACGTCATTGAAGCTGTTATTGCGACATCGACCCTGAGGAGGCTCAGAGCATTCAGGAAAGCAAGATCTTACTTTAAACTGAAGGAATGAAGGAAAGCTTTCTCTTCATTGCAACGAATTTTGCGTGCATCTCATCAACAATTACTAGACTTTAAGAAAGGGGACTACTGTTGTCCTCGGCAATTTCGTTGGTTAATGGTGTTTTGATGAACTGAAAAGTTTGCAGTCTGATGCTTACATGGTAAACTTTAGCAACGTTGTACAAAAACAAGGGATTTGAAAAGCTGAAAAAAGTCAGTCAGATAATGTGTGGTGATGCTATTATTGATGAGACGGTACAGCCACTCACTATGTCAAACATGCTATGTATGAAACATGCACCAATCGTCTCGTGTGACGTAGAAAGGGTGTTCTCAGAATATAAAACTATGCTGACAGACAACAGGCGGAGTTTTTAAATTTGAGAACTTACGCCACCATGTCATCATCAAATGCAACCACAATCTGTAATGTCTGAAAATATGTCAGTCTATAATGTAAATACTACATGTTCATATTTATTTTTTGAAGCACTTTCACATATATATGTTAAATACATTATGTATATTGCTTCATAAACATTAACATTAGTTTCTATTAACTATTTTGTTTCCGTATAACCTGCATTCTTGGCTTTATAAGTGACATTTTTTAGTGCATATAAATGCATATTTGTCCTGTTTTTAGTGCATATTTGTCCAATTTTTAGTGCATATTTGCATGCATATTTCATGGTTTTTTAGTGCATAACTATCCGGGCCCTAGTTATCAGCATACAGTAATTTGTAATAACATATCATTATGTATTTTCTAGGAATACAAGTAGGCATGAGAAGTTTATCATACATTTTTGCAAGTGGAAAAGATAAGATCACTCCGTGTGTGATAAATGAGAATTTTAATTGTTTTTTTCCACCAAGAAACATAGTACTGTACAGCAATCCTTAGAAGTGGTATAGCTGAAACAAATGAAATATCTAGCCAGGAATCTATTATCCATCATTATTTGCAGGGAGCATTGGGTGATTGTGTACTGTTCGAGGTGACCGTCTAGGATATATTTGGCAACCCTCCTTCCTTGCTTCGCGGGCATCTAGAGTATCCTCGCCCCAGGCTGTTCACGAGGACAGTTCAAGCAGGTTCAGCTTTGGGTGTCTGCCAGGCCTCGGATAGGCCACGGCCTGTCGGCAGCATCCCTTCTCCATACTTAGTATCTGTGTATTTCAACAACCTTGTAAATATACCTCCATTCTACAACTCCAGCCGAATATTGATTACCCACACATGCTCATAAGGTATACAAGCAGCATAGGCATACCAGATCAGACCACCACCCACGTGCCTCCTGCTCTCTGCTACCCACAGCTGCCGCTCGTCACTACCACTGCCCCCCTCATCGCCACTACTTTTCTGTTCCTGATTCCTGCCGCCCTCCGTACATAAATATGCTGGTACTGTATAGCAATGGTTATACGCTATACCCGGTATATAAGAAATGGTGGCAGCAGTGTTGGTCTTTGTCTTATTTGGCCCTTTGTGTGTGGAATGGGTATATCATCTGGTTGCTACCTGCTCAACGCCTTTGTCTGGCCACATCCTTTCCTCGGTTTTCTGCAGGCCCATGCTGCCCATCTACGCCCGCCCGGCCCTGTGCTTCAGCTGCTGCGTGTTGTGTAGTTCATGGGATCCTCCTTCGTTGTCTCTTCGTATCCTGCAGGAACGAGGTCTCCTTCCAGCCCGTCGTGTCGTTCAGTGAATGTTTTATTTTACTTCTAGTATAACGTGACCGTTCTGGGTGCTTTGCGTTCTTTCTGTTTTCACGTGCCCTATTTGCCCTTGTCTGACTAATATTTTTGGATTTTATGTGTTGTGCATAGTGTTTAAATCATTTTGGGCTACAATAACCTTTTTGCGTGTGTCTGTGTCGTTAAAATATTGTCCAGCTCTCTTTCAAAATGGCAGCTTAGTGACGCGCCCGCCTGACACCCCCAACCCTCTTGCCTCCCCGTCCTTCCGGGACGATGGTCGGATTTTGTGGCCTGCCGCGACTCACGTGGTGACCCCCCATGATCTGGTGGACAAAGAGCTGACCCTTCTCGGGATGTTTGCCTGCTTTGCCTGCCGTCTTGGATCTCCCGCCTTCACACCGTGTCGTTTACTTTCTCATGAAACACCCAACATAAGTGATGAGCAGTGGCTGTCTTGTGGAGTGTCTATTCCACTAACAATAACCATAAAACAGCACCAGCTGCAGGAGCAACAGTAACTAGCAACGACAGGAGTAACAGTAATAACAACGAAAACGAGCATGACTATGACCGACAGTATCAGAACCACAGCTATAGACTGAATACAACCAACACCTCTACGTATAAGGCATAAGGAAGACCTTTCTCAGACCAACTCCTCCATTGTTGTGCCTTGTATGGCCTCCATCTGTTAAAAATATTTTTCACCCCGCTTCGAGCCAAAAAAACAAAAAACAAAAAAACCCACCGTATTTTACGGCTTATAAGACGCACTTTTTTCCCCTAAAGAATACCTAAAAGTTACTTTCAATTTT
>JACEEZ010002201.1:25559-45559 GCA_016584305.1 Chionoecetes opilio
GTATAACATCTTATCAGAGAACCGAAGATTTTTACGGTAGGGTCGGGAGTGTACTGAATCTCCGTGAGCGGGCGGCGGCGATGTCCCCCACAAATCCTATATACCGTAAATGGTGGCGTACAAGTCGACTCTTTGAGCATGAAAAAATCTCTCCAAAACTAGGGGTCGACTTATACAGCAAGGATAAAATGCGAACCTTTACCACCGAGTGGCAAACAAGTGGATCAGCACTACTAACAATCGCTGTACACCACTAAGGCTGGGTTCACAAGAGCCACTTTTTAGTGGTCAGTGGCCGCCACCAAAAATGGTCGCCACGAAAAGTGGTGAGTAGGTGCACCTTGCACACGAGCCACTCGGTGGCGGCCACTGATGAGGTCAGTGTCATCATGGATCTCGATACACACCTACAAACACAAACACACACGTGAACACATACGCACATACATACAAACACACATATATGCATGCATACATACAAACATATAAAGAGACAGACAGACACAGACAAGCAGGCAGGTGTAACATAAAATTTACTGGTGAATAATGTTTTTCTTTCAATAAAGTATATTGTGTTACCTTTCTCATTTCTTTCTCCAGGCCAAAGATTACTCCAGTCGGTGACCACAGCCTCACACACCTCGGTCCACAAGTTTTCTTTAATATTCTTGTCACTGTATTCCTTCAGCTGGAAATCATAAAGTCCTGGTCTCTTCTCCACCTCTGCAATCAATGTTTCACAGTCAAACAACTCCTTGAAAGCCATGTCTTCCACCTCTTCGCTCACGGAAGGAATAGTTGATTCTGACAGACAAACCGAGACAGCGAAAGCAGCGGTTGGCAGGGTGGTGGCAACCGGAAGTGGCTCGTGTGCATGCTGCCATTTGAAAACACGGTTTCTATCGCTGGCCACTGTGGCCGGCCAGAGTGGTGTGGTCGGAAAAATGGATCCGCCCGCCACGACTCGCCACTATTTTGTGGCCACAAAAAAGTGGCCCGTGTGCATGCAGCCATATAGATGTGTGTGTTCTATTTTGACCATTTTTTTGTGGCGGCCACTGACCACTAAAAAGTGGCTCGTGTGAACCCAGCCTTATCGTAACTCCAGTCAGACAACTACAATATGCGCCACTTACAGAGCAACAGCGACAACTGGAGAGGATGTTTAGTGGCAGTCCCACCCACAGCTGATGGAAACAGCTGATACAGATTGTAAACACTGGCGAATGCAAATGGCGGAGGGCACCGGTAAGTGCAGTCCAGTACATCATACTACCGTGTTTTTCTATAATATACAGTATACAGCGTTACTATCAGGGGACTAGGGTGTTTTTCTATAATATACAGTATACAGCGTTACTATCAGGGGACTAGGGTGTTTTTCAAGTGAAAACAAGAAGCGGATAATAGTAAAGATTCATATCTTCATATAAGTGGTGTGGTGTTATGTGTTTTTGCGCCAGGTTATCATATACCGTACCGTAGCCTATCCGGGTGGAGGAGCAACCATCATCAACCTCAAAGATTGATAATATAGAATAGCCTACAGGCGTTATAGGCTTCAACGTAAAAAAAAAAAAAATCTTTGGCCTACCAGTAGCCTACCGTATTTTTGGGGCCGACTTATATGGCAAGTCTAGGCCTAACCCTTAATCTTGAGCTAATAATCTTGGGGTCGACTTGTACGGCTGGTCGATTTATACCCCGCCATTTACGGTACCTACGTGTCCACATCTAATAGGCACGAATATTATGACGATGGGTAATGACAGGTCGTTCTAATCAAAGTAATAATGATTAATACTACTGGGATTGTATATTTATCATATCCCAATACTTATACAGGGAGGTCCCGAAGATACGAGCAGTTAGGTTCCACCTGGCATACTCGTAAAGCGAAATCTCGTATAACGAAACACATAACTAATGGTAAAATATAGGTTTGGTTCCAGGACCCCAACAATTAAAAAAAAAAAAAAAAAAAAAAATAGACATGTTTTTCAAGCTATCATAAAATTTGGTAATATTTAGTAGGGGTGCGAGAACCCCTTGAGGAATCCTATGATCCCTGGTGATATCCTATGGTGCTATCATATGCGTGGGAGCTGACCTGACTTCTTCAGGAAGGCACATATTATACAGCTGATAACGGGGTGTTGTGTTGTACGGGCAGCAGCCGATGTCCGCCGCCAGCGGAGATCTCCTTGGTAATTATTTAGTAGGAAAGCGAGGACCCTTTGAGGAATCCTATGATCACTGGTGATATCCTATGGTGCTATCACAGGCGTAGGAGCTGACTGTCTTCTTCAAGAAGGCACAGGTGAGGCGGATGACGGCGGTTTTTGAGAGAGGCGGCGGACGGGGCAGGCCGCCGCCTCCTCCGCCAAGGTAGGTTTGGGCAGGCTTAAACGTCTTATCACTCGTTATTATACAACTTAGTGATTATGGTGAGATGTTATATCCACGTGTCATTATCTAAATCAATGTAGCACCGTGTGTCACCTTAAATAAGGGTGATTTAAAGATATTATGATGAGGTGACTGCTGGCCGAGCTGGCGGGGCAGAGAGTGACGGAGAAATACTTGCCGCGGAGCCGCCCCATATCACAAATATTCACCATTTTAACACACATACACACCTTCTACCACCAACACACTAGCAACACAGGCTCCTTACTTATATATCTTACTATCTGATACATTAAAACTACTTAAAACGCAAGCATTCAAAATAAAACGAGAATTAGTTTTAGATTACGGGGACAGAAGGCGGAGAGGCAGTCTGGCATGCCATTCTTGCCCGGAAATATGTATCGCTGGCTTGTTATTGGTCGAGAAGTTTTAAAAACTGTTTGTCATTGGCTGGTGACGGATGACGCCTTAGCCAGTCACAACCTTCCTACTCGTTTACGATCTATCGAGGGAGCTTTCAATCAGCTTTGTAGCTTCCGTCATTAGGGAAAGTAGTATCTAGGTAGTGCGAGAGCAGGTTGTTGCTGGCCATACTACCTCCGTTGCTGGCTTCTCGCCCAGGGCTGTGAATTTTTGTAGGCCACATTGTCGTACTGAGCCACCAGAATTATCATATTTTCAGATTGATTATATCGTACAACCTTAGGTAAAATCATATAGTCAGTAAATGACTTTATAATTTTAGTAAATAACTTGTAATTTACTTTAGTAAATAGCTTGATAATTTTACTCACCCCAGTTTGAATGTCGTAACATTGGATTTTCGATCTCGTATATTGAAAATAGACCCTAATTTACACATCTCGTATCATCGGATTCTCGTATATCGAATGCTCGTATAACGGGACCTCCCTGTAGTTTACTTAAATTAGCTTAATTAATACCGTATTGTCTGCCTGTATTGTCTACAAATGCACCAACGGCAATGCAGATTTGGACATGGCACAAATAGTTCAAAGAGGAAGGCTGTCTGTGCAGGGCAAAAGGATCTGGACGACCACCAGTCTTGGAAGAAATGGTCGAGCGGGTTCGGGAAACATTTTTGCGAAGCCTCAAGAAGTCCATAAGAAGAGCAAGTCTGGACATCCAGATCAATTGAGCTGCAGCTCGTAGGGTGTCATTCACAAGCGTTGCCTTATGACACGCCAAACTGTGGTTGGAGGATTCAGAGTACCCAGACTTGCTCTTCTTATGGACTTCCTGGGGCTTGGCACAAATGTTTCCTGAACCCGCTCGACCATTTCTGCCAATAATGGTGGAGAGAGAGAGGTGGAGGTGATGGTGATGAAAGGGATATGAAATGTTTCACAAGTACTGTAGTTAAAATTAAGTATTAATCAAGATAAAATCAATAAATAAAATCAATTACTGTAGTTATAATGATGGTACTGATTTGAATCTTATACAAATAAATAACTTATGAATTTAGCATTATCATTAATTACTTTTAATCATTATTGTTTTTATCATTATTATCATCATATGTACTATTATTCACCTTTGATTTTGTAATAATGAATATCATTATTATTATCATCTTTATGTTAATGGTTATTATTCTCATTGTTCATGTTGATATTTTCATTATCATTGTTATTTTTATTACTATTATTATTATTATTATTATTATTATTATTATTACTCTGAAATTATTATTACTATAGTTATTATCATCATTATCACTAAATTACGGTATTATCATTATAGATTTTTGCATTTCTCTCCTTATCATTATTATTTTTATAATGATTATTGTTAGCATTATTATTATTACTATCATCATGATAATTATTAACGTTATTTTTTTGGCAGTTTATCATAAGTATTATTATTATTATGTAATTTGTATGGTTATTACATTATTATTATTATAATTACTGTACGGAATTGTTCATACATTTATTTGAATATGTGTGTGTGTGTGTGTGTGTGTGTGTGTGTGTGTGTGTGTGTGTGTGTGTGTGTGTGTGTGTGTGGTGTGTGTGTGTGTGTATTCATCTCATCTAGTTCATCTAGTTGTATTTTACAGGGCCAGAGCAACGCTCGTATGGCCCCATCTCCATATCAACATTATCATTCATCCTTAGTGCTTAGTTTTGGCCGAAGCCAGCACCCCGGAGAGCAGGTCACAAACCCCGGCAAACACCCGGTACCCATTCACTGCTGGGTGGACAGGGGCTCGGGTTTTAAGGAAACAGCCCATCTGTTTCCGCTCCGCCCGGGGATCGAACCCGGGACTTCTCGGTTGTGAACCGAGCTTGCTTCCCCTACGCTACGGAGTACCCAAGTGTGTGTGTGAGGTAGAGGTGTGAAATAGAAGTGTCCCAGCTAAAGAGACAGAAGACGCAGGGAGACCGCTGTGGGGAGACGTGCCGTGGTATCGTATATTATAGCCCTATGCAGCATATGGTAGGTGTTTAGGGAAAGTTGGAGTCTTGCCCACCCCAAGTGTCTACCTTAACCTTTCCTCGACTGTACATCTATAAGACACAAGATGCCTCGGTGCCTCTACAGCGGGAAAGCAAGACCATCACTCATCATGCATTAGGCTCCTTACCCATCGTGCGGCTGTACAGTGTCGTCAATCCCTTCTTCTCCATGCTGCTGCGAATAAGGCAATGCTGCTGGAAAAAGTAAAGAAAATGTTACTGTGAATCACACAAAAAAAGTGATGAAAAATAGTAATTGTAAAATGATAAATTTAAAGAGACATTATTGCAATCTTATCTGAAAAATACTATAACCATGAAAGCAGTGAACTATAAGTCTGTGTAATTGTAAAGACTTTCATGGGCTAAGTTAAAATGGTACTTTTTGTGGGTACTCATTTATTTATAAGTCCAATAAGGAACTTAGATTTATTACAACCAAAATGTAGTGAACAGCCAGCGAGTGTCGGCGGAGCTCGTGAGATGAGCATCGTGTTGGTAGCGTGATCCAAGATGTTCTGTCTTCCTTCCCCGGCTTCTGACTACTCCTTTCTTCTGTTACTAAATGTCGTTGACATTTATAAAAGTCTGATCAAAGACTACTGTATACTGGACTTGCTACTCATTTTGGGCTATTTCCAGTGGAGGCCAGTTTTGCGATTCCTGACATTTTCGAACATCACTCCCATTTCCCTTCCTATGGTTTATCAGTATAAATGATATACCATTATCTTCGTAAATGTTTGTTCTATAATATTATCAAATAAAAAACTGTAAAATACACTAAAGAAATGCCATTTGAGAGTGAAGAAATATGCATGAACTTAATATTCACTTAAACTCTTCGCTATTTGATATTTTGCAAGATTTATTTTTACATGAAACATATCAATAGAAGCGGAATTTTATTAGCTTTCCATTGATATATTTAGTTTTCTGATAAATGATTTAGAACCATACATAAATTAGCGTTAACTAAATAAATAACATCAATTGGGAAATTTCCTGATTGATGATGTTATTTATTTAGTTAATGCTAATTTATGCATGGTTCTAATTCATTAATCAGAAAAAGAAATATATCAATGGAAAGCTAATAAAATTCCGCTTCTATTGATATGTTGCATGTAAAAAGTCTTCACGCAACATATTAAATGGCGAAGAGTTTAAGTGAATATTAATCAATCAATCAATCATTGGGGGCATACGCCGGGGGGCGCGTCGCCTCGCCCACCCTACGACGCCACTCCCGGGGGTCACCACGCGCGAGTTCCCATGCAGGCTCCTTTCCCATACCAAGCAGCTCTCGACAAGAAACATCAACTTGCCCCAGCCACGAGCCTTGTTGGTGCCCCCTTGGCCTCCTCCACGCCGGATTGTCTCTTACAGATACAACCCGATGGGAAGGATCGGTTTCAGGGTAGCGTGCCACATGCCCATATAGCCGAAGTTGGCGCTGACGGACTATGCAGGTAATAGGCCTCGATTCAGTCTCACGGTGCAATCGCTGATTTGACACGTAATCATCCCAGTGATACCCCATGATTCTGCGAAGACACTTATTACCAAAGGCATTAATTCGTCTCTTCAAGTCACTATTTAGTGTCCATGTCTCACAACCATAGAGTAAGACAGGGATCACAAGCGACTTGAAGATCCGGATCTTTGTCCTTCTGCACAGGTAGCGACAATGCCAAATACTCCCGCTGAGCGAGCCCATAACACCGTGGGCTATGCCAATCCGCTGTAAGACTTCTTGACGTGACCCGCCGTCATTATGGACTGCACTACCAAGGTATGTAAAACTTTTCAAGATCTCAATGTCCTCACCACACGCATGAACAGACTGTACTGCTTCATCTAGTAAGTCTCCAAACACCTGGACCTTGGTCTTGAGCCAGGAGACCTCTAGTCTCAAAGGGTTTGCCTCCTCGTGCAGCGCCTCGAGAGCCATCACCAGGACCTCCAGCGACTCAGCAAAGATTACTGCATCATCGGCAAAAACAAGATCAGTGATCTTGGTGTTGCCGACGGATGCTCCACAATCACTTTGATCTACAACCTTGTCCAATACCCAGTCCATGCAATCATTGAAAAGTGATGGGGCAAGGACGCACCCTTGCCTCACTCCTGTATTCACAGGGAAGAAGCTGGATACACCTGCCCCACCCTTCACAGCACTCTCAGTCCCAGAATACAGACCAGTTATCAAACCAATAGTCCTTGCAGGAATCCCTCGAAGTCGCAGAAGATCCCAAAGTGACTCACGATGCACTGAGTCAAATGCCTTCTTGAGATCAACATAGGCTGCAAGCATCCCCTGTCGAAACTCACGTCGGCGTTCCACCAGGACACGAAGCGCTAGGATACGGTCCGTTGTTGACTTACCAGGCGTGAACCCAGACTGCTAAGGTCTCTGATGCTTCACCAGATGACTGCGAATCCGTGTCAGCAATAGATGGGCAAGCACCTTGCCTGGTACGCTGAGCAGTGTAATACCGCGGTAATTGTTGCAGTCCTGACGGTCCCTTTTCCCTTTCCAGATAGGGACGACCAGCCCCCTTTTCCAGTCAGGAGGAATGGTACCTGATTGCCACACGGCAGTCAGGACAGCATGCAACCCGCGGATCATGGCCTCACCCCCAGCTTTGAGGAGCTCCGCACTGATATTACAAACACCAGCTGCCTTTCCACCCCTCAACTTTGCTACAGCCTCTCTGACTTCGTCAAGAGAGGGTGCAGTTTCGTCAATGGGAGGATCGGCATCCACTGCCTGTAACCCAGTGGTGTGAAGCTGCTCAGTTGGAGGGTCCACCGTGAACAACTGCCCAAAGTACTCAGCCCAACGAGCCATCTGCCCATCCATGTCCGACACGAGGCGCCCATCTGCTGTTCGAATAGCACTCGCCCGAGAAGGAGACTTGGAACGGAGCTTCTTCAGGGCTCGGTAGGCGGGTCGGAGGTCATTAGCGTTCAAATGACCCTCGACATCCTCAGCGAGACTCCTGACATACCTCTCCTTGTCTCTCCTCAGGAGGGTTCTAGTCCGGCGTGACAGAGCCCTGTGCTGGTCCCGGTTCCCCGGTTCCAGTGAAATTCACTGGAAATACATCAGGACAGGAGACTGTCACCGAGGTGGATTCTAGAAAGAAGAAAAACTGCCAAGGATGAACATGATGATGTATGATCTTAGTGTTCTCCAAAGGACTGAAAGAACAAAAACTGGGAACGGAAGCATTCCGTATTAAGGCAATCTGACACCGAGCCGTAGAGGCATCTATAATTGTGAAAAGATAGGCAGGGCATAAGGTTAAATGATAATATGACGCATGACATCCTGCCAAGACCGTAGATGAGGCGTGGGACACATGCATGTAATTCTCCGAGACTAGGAATGATGTTGTAGGTAAGTCCACAGTGAACAGAGAACCATTCATTACTGTTGGAAAGGGCAAAAACGTGAAAACATTGAAACTAATGTAATTGAAAAGGAATATGCACCACAACTCCATCAAGGGTTAAAGTAGCCTCCATCATCGGGTAATAAAATTCCAATTTGTCACCAGGAAACAGCGGAATTAGTGACAAGTTGGTCCCTGCCCATTCAACGGCATCTAACAACTGTCGTGGCGACAGAAGATTTTCGCTCACAATTCCCCCGCCGGCTTGAATGAGAACATTTAAAAACTTATGAACATCACTTGCCAGATCATCAATTACGGAATGTAACGACTGAATTTCATAGCCAATGTTTACGAATTCCATTAGTGTAGATTGTTCATAGGCGAGCTGGTTAGTGATGTTCACCAATTCGTTAATTTTTACAGTCATGATGTTCTGATGTGCCTGAAGTTTCTTGATGATCCTGTTCTGCTTGAAGAGATTGTGTGCAGTAAGTGTCTCTTTAACTTGATTCATATTGTTCTTAATGGTTCTAACATCTGATTCCGTAGCCAACCAGAATACACCTCCCAGAATGGCACCTCCTAGGTCAAACAGTCCTCGTTTCCTAATATGATGTAGTTGTCCGGAGAGGACAGACTTGGACGGGAATAAGTCCACCAGTTTACGCAAAGAGATTTGTGCGTATCTCAGATTCCATGAAAGCATCACTAACATTGGTTCAAATTTGGTAATAATATTTACAGGGAGGAAGATCCTCTTCCAGTGGAGGATATTTGTCACATTTCCCAAACGATCATCTAACATGAGCAGTTTGTTTGTTACATCATCATCATCCACAAGGGGCATATTCATCACATCTTCTACAATGAGAACCCTCCCTTGCTTCTGAAGCAAGGCACCCTGGCGGACTGTCATTATACAATTGGTCACCCTCCAATGAGTAGATTCCATTTGTGGAGAGCAGGTGTAGGAGTGTACATACTACAAGCACGATGTGAGTAGACATCTTCTACAAATAAAACACGTACATTAGATAGTCTAAATCAAGTGACTGACATAAAAGATAATGGAATGGAATGGTATGGAATGGAATAACATTACTGCCTCTGCGTGTGTGACCGCAGTTTGTGAAGGTAATCATTTGTAGCTGTGAGTGTGTCATCAACAACTACAGGTGTGTCCTGTGTATCATTATTAGGGCTTGGCAAATCTTCACCTGTATCTAATCCTCTAGTTACTCTTTTAACCTGGTCTACATGGACTGTCTTAGTATGGCACTTATAAATGTGCAGTATAGTTATTTTTTGTCCATGCTCAATGGCAATGACCCTGTAAGGTCCTTCAAATGTAGAATCTAACTTTGATGTTAAATGCTGCACCTGAAAGTATACTACATCACCTATAGCAATTGGCTTTTCTGCTGTGTATGGGCGTTGGTATTTAATCATGTCCTCCTTGGACAATTCAATAGCATCTGTTACAAGTTTTTATATTTTCTGAAAATTAGCCACTCTACCTGTAACGTAGTCATCAAAATTATATATTGGCTGTGGACTGCTCTAGGAGAGTGTAAGGTAATCTTTTGTCTTGCCCAAAGACAATGCAATGTGGTGTTTCACATGTAGACTTGTGTAAGGAAGAGTTAAATGTGGCAGACACTTGGGGCATCCATTCATCCCAATGTGCACTGTAAGGTTGAGCTAATGACTTCAGGAGTTGTATATTATTCCTATTTTGTCTTTCTACCATGCCGTTGCTGCTAGGGTGATAGCTAGTTATGTTACATTTGTTTATGTTGAATAGTTTGCAAATTTCAGCTAGGATTTGATTGTGAAACTCGGTACCATTGTCCGAGAGCAATGTGGATGGTGTATTGAATTTGAAGAAAACTTCATCCGGAAGTGTTTTTGCAACTGTTAGAGCCGTTTTGTCTTTCAGTGGGACCAAAACTGAGAATCTAGAAAAATGATCAATGGCTACTAACAAGTATTGAGAACCAGATTCTGTTTATGGGAGTTTTAGCAAGTCAATGGCTATTGTCTCCCAAGGTCCTTTAGGTGTAGGATAAGGTAGCATAGGGGCAGGTTTTCCAACTGAACCCTTTGTTTCAGTGCATGATTAACATTTATCTATGTATGCAAAAATATAACGGCGCATGTATGGCCAAAAATATTCTAAATGTGCTTGGTGCAAACATCTATCTTTCCCAGGGTGGCCTGCAAGGCTAGAATCATGTAAAAGGGAAATAAATCTTGGTATAAGTGCTGAAGGTACTACCAGCTGTGTAACCTGGCGTTTTGGTTCCTGTCTTGTCGTGAGATATGTATCTCTCACCAAAAGGTTGTATTGTAGCCTAAACTCATTTAACGGGACAGGTAATTTTTGCAATTGTGTATAATCTCCTGACTAAAAGTAGTAAATGATGGGAGCACAGAAAGGATCATTTCGCTGTTCCTCCTCAATGTTGGGAATGGCAATTTGGGTGTCATGTTTTGGGTGCTCAGGCGTTGCGGTTACAAGTGCAATATTTCGCGACAATGAATCTGCCACAAAATTTACTCTGCCTGGCAGATACTCAAATTTAGGGTGGAAGTCTAGTATCGTCAGGCGCCAACGTGCCAATTTGCCTGACAATTTTTTTGAATTGAACAATTCCACTACAGATGCATGGTCTGTTTTAACAAGAATGTCATACCCATAGATGACAGATTTGAAATGTTTTAACCCGCTGGATACCAGCGACGCACATGATGCGTCCAGTATTTATGCAACGTCCAGTCCCAGTGACGCACCCTGTGCGCCCGCCATGTAAAGATCTGGTACGCGGCTTCTATGGTAAGGAATGGCCTGAAAATGGTATGGGGCACTGCTTGATATGTGGGGCAACAGTGGCGGTACCCGGCAACTGCATGGGCACGCCGTGCGGGTAGGGGGGGGGCGGATTAGAGGCGCGAGCATATCCACTTTTTTCGCCGCGACTTTAGACCTTATTTACTCCTGTTCTATGGTAGCTATTGACTTGCGACTGGTATGGGATATGCCTTATATGCGTGGCAACCCTCAAGTATAGGCTTGTTGGGACGGGGGATGCGCACGAGTCATTACCGAGGGACAAAGGACATCCAACACAAGGATACAGATAGAAAGGGTACAAATCCATCATGGCCGCCCGTCGCCATGGTTACCGGGACGCAAGGGCGCTGCTGCCACTCGTGCTCATTTTGAAAACTTTACTATGTCAACTTATCACACTTGAAATTGATTTATTATGACATTATGTGATACATACGTGGTATATATTAACTATGAATGCACACATGATGCTTGGGTGGTGTGAAAATAACCGCTACCCAAAAACTGGACGCATCGTACATCTGCCATGCTGCGCGCTCAGCTGAGGGCTAGGAGCGCGGGAACCTTAAATTAGTTGATGTCTGAGGGTTCCTCACCCCCCCCCCTAGAACCCCCATTTTTTCGAGAATGATAATTTTTAGTTTTCATTTTTCACTTTAATCTAAAAAAAAAAAAAAAAATTGCTGGGCTGTGGGTGTACACAGCGCGCCAAAGTATTGTTCGCGACATCATAACACAGTGCTTCCATACGGGAATTCAGAAAAATGTACTCTATGGCAGCCTACTGACTTCCGAGAGAGATATCTTACAAATGGCAGCTTGTTTAAGGCACGGGCAGTCCATCAAGACCGTTGAGGAATGTTCAGATGCCACTTGTCAATTATAGACGAAGCATTTTGAAAAGTATCACTTTACTCCCCGCGAGTAATTTGAGCAGACGTGCGCTGGTATTGCTCTCAGTATTTCCATAATGGGTGGCAAGACAGACCTAACAAAGGACCAAATCAAAGTGATTGTATCCCTACACAAGGAAGAGAGACCCTTTGAAGAAATAGCAAGGATTGTGGGTGTTACGAGGAGATGTGTGCAGAAATGGGTGGAAAGTTTCACGGTGGGTTGGCGGGTGGCGACAGCCGCGACACCGTAACAGTAGAAGTGGCCAGGGTGAGGATGTAAAACATCAGCAAGCACCCTAAATGTCATGAAACGTCAAGTGGATGCCCATCCTCAAATAAGAGCAAAAAAAATATTGCGATATGACTTTTACATCCTCACCCTGGCCACTTCTACTGTTACGGTGTCGCGGCTGTCGCCACCCGCCAGCCCACCGTGAAACTTTCCACCCATTTCTGCACACATCTCCTCGTAACACCCACAATCCTTGCTATTTCTTCAAATGGTCTCTCTGCCTTGTGTAGGGATACAATCACTTTGATTTGGTCCTTTGTTAGGTCTTTCTTGCCACCCATTATGGAAATACTGAGAGCAATACCAGCGCACGTCTGCTCAAATTACTCGCGGGGAGTAAAGTGATACTTTTCAAAATGCTTCGTCTATGATTGACAAGTGGCATATTGAAATTCCTCAACGGTCTTGATGGACTGCCCATGCTTTAAACGAGTTGCCAGATGCAGGATATCTCTCTCGGAAGTCAGTAGGCTGCCATAGAGTACATTTTCTGAATTCCCGTATAGAAACGCTGTGTTATGATGTCGCGAGCAATACTTTGGCGCGCTGTGTACTTTATTATATTTAGCTGGTACTCAGTGGGTTAAAGACCATACAACCGCTAGAGCTTCTCTATGTGTGGTTGAATAGTTACGCTCTGCGGGATTGAGAGTTCTGCTGGCATAAGCCAATGCGCGCCATTTACCTCTATCATCTTTCTGCATCAGAACAGCACCAAGGCCTACATCTGATGCATCAGTGAAGAGTGTAAACTGATGTGAATAATCAGGGTAAGCAAGGACTGGGGCATCACACAACAATGCTTTTAATTTACTAAATGCTTGTTCTTGTGGAGTGTCCCATGAAAATTCAAAATCCTTTTTTTATAGATGTGTTAGTGGACTTGCATTTCGCGAGTAATCTATAATAATATAAGCGAAAGTGTGTCTGTCTGTCTGTGTGTGTATGTGGTATAGGTTCCGCCCCCCGTGGCGCAAACACCTCATATGGCACATTTTTGGAATCAGGTTGACCAGGGGAAGGTCATAAGCCCATTTATGAGATGATCCGATCACTTTTTTTTTTTTTTTTTTTTTTTAGCAGCCTATTAGCGAGAATTGTGCAAACAAAAGTGGGTTGCGAGAATTGAGGAAGCCTTGATGTAGGGTGATGGGTAATGGGTGAGTGAATGGGTGGGGTGATGGGTAATGGGTGTGGGGTGATGGGTGAGTGAATGGGTGGGGGGTGATGGGTGATGGGTGAGGGAATAGGTGGGGGGTGATGGGTAATGGGTGAGTGAATGGGTGTGTGGTGATGGGTAATGGGTGAGTGAATGGGTGGGGGGTGATGGGTAATGGGTGAGTGAATGGGTGGGGGGTGATGGGTAATGGGTGAGTGAATGGGTGGGGGGTGATGGGTAATGGGTGAGTGAATGGGTGGGGGGAATACATACATTTCTACATCCATGATTTCAGGAAAGTTAGAAGGGGCTATCTGGAGAGTCCATGTTTGGTGGGCCTTCGGCCCACCAAACACAGGTGGTGGGCCAAAGGCCCACCAATAGCCCTCCGCAGGAGCTAGCCAAAAAGTCCGCCCGGAGGGTGGCTTTGCGGCTAGTTCATGATAAATTGCTTGTAAAAACCATTGAGGCCCAAAAAACTTTTGAGAGCTTTGACATTTTTAGGTGTTTCAAAATTCATCTTTGCATTTTTATTTCTACCTTAGACGTGGTAGTATGTAACCCATCGGCATCCAAAACATGACCCAAGAAAGAAATTTGTTTCTTCATGAAGAAACATTTGATTAGTTTAACCTTCAAATTAGCATCTTTAAGTTTAGAAAGTACACTGTCTAGTGTTCGTAGGTGAGAGTTCGTATCAGGGGTACAAATAACTATGTCGTCCAGGAATGCAAAAACTGTATCTCCTAGTAATTCTGAGAAAACAGTATTGATTAGATACTGAAATGGTAGTGGTGCACCTGCTATTCCAAATGGTAGTTTTTTGAAAGCGTAATGGCCTGAAGGAGTACTGAATGCTGTAAGGTCCTTAGATACTTCATCCAATGGTACCTGTCAGTATCCACTGACAAGGTCCAATGTAGAGAACACTTTTTTATCTGGCCCTATGGACATCAGAATATCCTGTAATACAGGTAAGGGATACCTGGTGATTTGACAAACATAATTTAGGCACCGATAAAATTATAATCTACAACCGGCCGTCAGTCGCCCGTTTTCTTAGGAATAAAAAATAATGGAAAATTCCCTGGGCTGGTGAATGGTTCAATACCATCATCCTCTAACATTTTCTTAACCATGCCATCAAATATGGTTTTGTGAGTGGGGTAACCTATACGCAGGCATATAAATAGGTTGTGTGTCTGGTAGCAAAGGAATGTGATGAGTAATAAGGTTTGTAGTGCTCAAAGAATCATCTTGTATGGCAGTTGTGTCATGATTTGCAGTTAGTAGTTGCAATAGTGCTTGTTTCAATTCCGGAAAATCCCTTTCCTCTAAGGAAGGACGGAGGGCATCCTGAACACACTGTGCATGATCAGTGGTAGGGTCTCCAGTTGACAAAATGGGAACTACTGGCAGAGTCGCAGTCACACCTATGCGCGCTGGTGTGACTACGAAATCTGCTAAGTACGTTCCTGTGTGCAGCTTTTGATTGCATGGTGACTTATTATGTATGTACATTTTAGCAATGCCCTTTTTGTTAACACTGCACAATGCTGATTCCATGAAAAGAGACTTCACACGTACTGATTCACTCAAACAAATAGCCTCGCATTCTTCATTCACACCTGCAAGTTTCAGAGACACCAAAAGTGATTCACGACCGTTTAGCGAGAAGTCTCCCACCAGACAGCCACGATGTGTCTCAGAATCTTGCGAAGGACAGAGAACAGTAGGGGTAGAACAGGAATCAGATTCAGTGTTACTCAGTGAAACTATTTCACTGTGAGCTGTCACCTCTAATGGCCGCTCGGGCACGCTAGTTATTGCATGTATGTCAATTTCAGGAGCTTGCACTGTTGCAGTACTAAATGTAAGCACTGGTGAAGGATTTGTTATTTAGGGTATAAATGTTCCGTTATACCTAATCCCGTGTATGTGTGGACAAACTTCAATGCAATATTCCCGCATTGTTGATGTACCTATCAGGAGGTCAGCAGGGAATGATAATCCTTGAGATATATGGAAACAGATAGGTTTTGCAGGCACGAATTCCTCAAACTTTAAGTTAAGCCATACTTTACCAATGACAGGGAATTTCTTGCAATCTAAACTTGTCAGTCTGATTGAGGGAGGTTCTAAGAAAAGGACAGATTTAGTTTCTTTACGTAATGCATTCAACGTATCTTTGTCCATGATATTTGCTCCTGCACCTGTGTCCATGAAAGCAGTTAATTGTTTGACCTTGTGCATGACAGGCACAGTGAGGACCTCGTATAAATTAGATGTTCCTATAAGTACCTCGGCCAAATCATCCTCATTTGCCGTAATGTCACTTCGAAGGTCCCCTGTAAATGCTTGCTTAGTAAAAGGAGGTGTAATAATAATAGGTCTAACCTTGTCTGGCATGGGTAAAGGAAAAATTTATCCTATGCTAGTTTCTGTTGAAGCCTGCCTTATGTTCCCATTGTGGGTGCTTGTATGAGGCACCAGTGTTACGGAGGTGCGTTCTGGATTGCGCGCAGACCTTCCCCCGAATGGTGCGAAGGTTGCTGCTGCTGCATCGTATGACACTCATTGGTGTTGTGTGTCCTTGATTTATGGAAGGTGCAGAACTTTGTGCTGTTCACCGTTCTGCAATGTGACGGTGTGTGACCTGGTATGTTGCAAAAGGAACAAAAATATTTTTAGTACCTGTAGCTATTTTGTCCCCGAGCTTGACCACCCCCTCTACTTGGTGAACGCGTGTACTGTCGTTGTTGCGAGTAATTTCTTCTACCGCTGGCAGAGGGTGAACGATGCCTGAAAGACCCGGTCTTTGTACTTTGCCTTGAGCGATTGGGATAGACAGAAGGTTGTGAGCCCCACAATGTGAAAATACAGGTGACCGATGGCTGGGAGTGTTCACCGCCATCAGAATTGCATGGTCATCGTTCGTGTCTTTTGTGGATAAAAATTCCTGTGCATGCTCCGTAAAAAAAACATCCCCACAAAAGTTAAGAAGTTCGTACAAAGATAATTGAAAAAAATAGTGTACAAATTAATACTTAAGATAAACAAAAATGTGTACAAAGATAATACTTAAAAAAAACTAAAATTGTACAAAGACGAAACAAAAAAAAAAACTAAAATTCGTACAAAGACAAAACTATAAAAAAAAAAACTAAAATTCGTACAAAAACAAAACTTTGAAAAAAAACTAAAATTCGTACAAAGACAATACTAAATAAAAAAAAATAAAAAAAATCATTCAAAAACAAAACTGTAAAAGAAATTTAAATTCGTACAAAAATAATACTAAATAAAAATAAAATAAAATTCGTACAAAAATAATACTAAATAAAAATAAAATAAAATTCGTACAAAGATGATACAAACAAAAACTAAAATTCGTACAAAGACAATACAAAGATCAATCGTACTAATAAGACCACAGGACACAACAAGCCAATAGTAATTATGTGAGGCCAATCAGATGCAAATGAGCCTCCGTGGCGCGAGGCTTGCCAAGGGCGCGGTGTGTGGACCACCGCCGCCTCGACTCTATAGATTTCTGATAATAACTAATTGATTCCCACACCATTATGAGCCTCACACCCGCTGCTCCGCCCACCTTGAAGCACCCCGCTGTGACCCGCTGTGACCTGACCTCCCCCTCCTAACCCCCACCTAACCCCACCCCACCTCCCTTACTCTTACCTAAACCATAACTACTTCTAAAACCTCCAACCTACTTATCTTACTCTAAACACACCCCACCTTCCTATATCCCCCGTCCTGTAAGCTTACCTCTCCCCTCCTCCTCTAACCAACCCATCCCGACTCCTCTAAACCACCCCAACAATTTTCTAAATCAGCCCCAACACTACTTTGAAACCACTCTATAATATCCCTAACTACTTTGAAACCACCCTAACTACTTTGCCCCTTCCCTTAAACCCCTTCGCAAACCACCCCAACCATCCTCTAAAGTCTAAACCACCCCAACTCTTCTCTAAAACCACCATTCCCCTTCGTAAACCACCCCACTATCCCACCTCCTCTAAACCACCAAAGCATCCCTCCTCCTATAACCCCCCACTATCCCTCCTCCTTCTAACCACATCCCCCCTCCTATAAACCTCCACTCCCCCCCCCATCCTGTAATGCCCCCAGCCTCAGCCCAGCAGGAAGCCCGCCCACACCGCCTCCTGCAGCTGCGTATTAATAATCCACTATCGCCAAAGGACACAAGTTCCCACACGTTGGATAAATATACCAGTAATTTAAGTGTTTTCGGTATTTTGGTACAAGTTGCAGTACTGTTTTGGGATGTTATTTTTTGCCTTTTTTGTTTTGTTTTTCCTTTGTTGGTGATGTTTGTTTTTATTTTATTCCTTTTTTTCTTGCTTTCATTTGTGTGGTGTGAGAAAATGTGTATTAATTGAAAAGGTTGAATTTTGGTCTTAATTTCAGTGTTTTTACAGTGAACATTGCGCTGTTCGGTATCCGTTACCATTAATTGTGTTATTACTATTATTATTATCATTATTATAGTTATTATTATCATTATTACTATTATTATTATCATCATTATTACTACTATTATAATCATTAATACTATTGTTGTTGTTGTCGTTGCAGATGTTGGATGTTTTCTGCCAAGGTGAACGCGACCGTCTAGACAACGTGAGGAAGTGACTTTTATGACTTGCATTTAACGTTTATGAATATTTCCTTGTGTAATACTTTCTGTGTATTTCTTGTTCCTTCCTTATTTTTTTCTTTCTTACTTCCTGATTGTGCTCTCCTTCCTATCTTCCTTCCATATTTCATTTCCTTCTTTGGTTTCTTTTCTCCTTATTTTCAATTATTCATTTTTTATAATCACTCGATGCTTCCTATTTTGTCTTGTAATTTGTTTTATTTAAAGTAGTTACGATGCGCGGCTTTCGAATTTCCACAACTTTTCAGAGTATTTTTTCATCCGTGTTTTGAATCCAGAGTTCAAAGCCTCGTTTTGGTCACTTTTTGCGTGTGTGGAGATGTAGATGTGTGTGTGCGTGTGTGTGTGTGTGTGTGTGTGTGTGTGTGTGTGTGTGTGTGTGTGTGTGTGTGTGTGTGTGTGTGTGTGTGTGTGTGTGTGATTTAACGTAGTGCAAAAGTAATAATATTGAAGTTTTTATGATTGTTATCTGTGCAACCATTTTCGTTTCATCGACATGTATTACACAAACTCACTCTAACACACAAACAAACAAACACAGACACACACACACACACACACACACACACACACACACACAGAGTAGTGGTTCGCACACTCGGCTCACAACCGAGAAGTCCCGGGTTCGATCCCCGGGCGGAGCGAAGACAGACGGGCGGTCTTCTTAAAACCCGAGCCCCTGTCCACCCAGCAGTGAATGGGTACCGGGTGTTAGCCGGGGGTTTGTGACCCGCCTCCCGGGGTGATGGCTTCGGCCAACACTAAGGATGAATGAGAAAAATAAATGTTGATATGGAGACGGGGCCATACGAGCGTTGCCCTGGCCCTGTAAAATACAACTAGGTGAATACAACTAGATGAATACACACACACACACACAAACACACACGCACACACACACACACACACACACACACACACACACGCAGTAGTGGTTAGCACACTCGGCTCACAACCGAGAAGTCCCGGGTTCGATCCCCGGGCGGAGCGAAGACAGACGAGCGGTCTTCTTAAAACCCGAGCCCCTGTCCACCCAGCAGTGAATGGGTACCGGGTGTTAGCCGGGGGTTTGTGACCCCCTCCCGGGGTGATGGCTTCGGCCAGCACTAAGGATGAATGACAAAAATAAATGTTGATATGGAGACGGGGCCATACGAGCGTTGCCCTGGCCCTGTAAAATACAACTAGGTGAATACAACTAGATGAATACACACACACACACACACACACACACACACACACACACACACACACACACACACACACACACACCACACACACACACACAACACACAGTAGTGGTTAGCACACTCGGCTCACAACCGAGAAGTCCCGGGTTCGATCCCCGGGCGGAGCGAAGACAGACGGGCGGTCTTCTTAAAACCCGAGCCCCTGTCCACCCAGCAGTGAATGGGTACCGGGTGTTAGCCGGGGGTTTGTGACCCGCCTCCCGGGGTGATGGCTTCGGCCAACACTAAGGATGAATGAGAAAAATAAATGTTGATATGGAGACGGGGCCATACGAGCGTTGCCCTGGCCCTGTAAAATACAACTAGGTGAATACAACTAGATGAATACATACACACACACACACACACACACACACACACACACACACACCAACACACAGTAGTGGTTAGCACACTCGGCTCACAACCGAGAAGTCCCGGGTTCGATCCCCGGGCGGAGCGAAGACAGACGGGCTGTCTTCTTAAAACCCGAGCCCCTGTCCACCCAGCAGTGAATGGGTACCGGGTGTTAGCCGGGGGTTTGTGACCCGCCTCCCGGG
>JACEEZ010002201.1:50559-53443 GCA_016584305.1 Chionoecetes opilio
GCACTATAGCGTGCGGTCTACCGGGACATTTTACACTATAGCGTGCGGTCTACTGGGACATTTGCAGTATAGCGTGCGGTCTACCGGGACATTTTACACTATAGCGTGCGGTCTACCGGGACATTTTACACTATAGCGTGCGGTCTACCGGGACATTTGCAGTATAGCGTGCGGTTCTACCGGGACATTTTACACTATAGCGTGCGGTCTACCGGGACATTTTACACTATAGCGTGCGGTCTACCGGGACATTTGCAGTATAGCGTACGGTCTACCGGGACATTTGCACTATAGCGTGCGGTCTACCGGGACATTTTACACTATAGCGTGCGGTCTACATTTCTTACTCGCTATTTACACTCTACACTCTTACACTTCAGGCTGCAACTTACTAATGCTATATGATATTGTCTATTATACAGTAGAGTATTATAGAAAAAACTAAACTTTAGTAAATAATTTATTAAGCACAGGCCGATATTCCCCACCCCTATCACTTTTTTTTTCTTGCATAACACTACCACATCGATGACAAGGCTCTGCTTCTTGTGGTGTGTCCAGAAGATTGCTTTCACGTAAAAACTTAACCGTTGTTTCTTCTGTCAAGATGACACTTCTGTAGAATTCTTTCAACAGCATTGTAAAGGAGGAGTGTCAGACTGATGTTCTCAGCTTGAATTTTAGGAGGATACTGAGACATTAATTCGTTGATTCCTATTTTATAAGGTTAAGTAGGGTCCCGGTACTCAGGTCAGGTAAGGTCAGGTCAGGTGTGGACTTGTTAGAATGCACATTAAAGCTAGTGGGTAGTCAGGTCAGGTGAGGTCAGGCGGGATCTTTGTAGACCGCACGTTAGAAGAGCGTAGACTCAATGCAGGCCCCAATGTAGACCGCACGCTATAGTAGCACCGAAGAATGAATAGGTTGATATAATCAATGAAAGTAATATATAAAGTCTTGTACAAAGATATGGAAGAGATGAAAAAATAAGGAAAATAGCCACGTTTCCTCTCCTATTATTTATTTTACTTATTTCTCATGATAACATCCTTCCCCTCCCATACACACTTCCTTACCTCTTATTATATTAGTATCATATTATTATAAATTCATTTACACACACACACAACACACACACACACACACACACACACACACACACACACACACACACACACACACACACACCACGCACGCACGACGCACGCACGCACGCACGCACGCACGCACGCACGCACGCACGCACGCACGCACGCACGCACGCACGCACGCACGCACGCACGCACGCACGCACGCACGCACGCCACGCACGCACGCACGCACGCACGCACGCACGCACGCACGCACGCACGCACGCACGCACGCACGCACGCACGCACGCACGCACGCACGCACGCACGCACGCACGCACGCACGCACGCACGCACGCACGCACGCACGCACGCACGCACGCACGCACGCACGCACGCACGCACGCACGCACGCACGCACACACACACACACACACACACACACACACACACACACACTTAGTTAGTTACTAAGTGTGTGTGTAAGGTTTTAAGGCCCGATTTATATTCCGGTGAGAGGGATAAGTTGCGTGAGTGTGTTGCGTGTGAGTTGCGTGCAGAAATGTGTGGCGTAAAGACCCGAATGTAGACAGGTCGCGTACGAGTCGTTGGTTAAGTTAAGGTCGCCGGGCAGGAAGAACGGTTGAGGTGGTGGGATTGTAACGAATTGATCTCAGTCAGACAGTTTTCTAGTAAATATCGTTATTGGTACCTGAAGATTTAAAAAAGAAATAAGGAAAAACTGGTTCACAAATAGGGTGGTCAATAATTGGAATGGACTTGGTAGACAGGTAGTTAGTGCGGAGTCATTAGGGAGCTTTAAAAGGAGGCTAGATAAATTCATGGATGGGGATGAAAGGTGGCGGTAGGTAGTGTTGAGTAACAGGAACTACCACGTGTATGTCTCGCGGCCTCTCGTAGCTTCCTTATTTTCTAGTGTTCTTATGTTCTTAAGAAGGAAGAAAAATAAGAAGAGAAATTACAAGAGCCTCAGAGTACAAGGGAAGTGGAAGAATCGAAGACGGAAGTTTAATATGATAAAAAAAAGTCTATACCGTACCCGAAAAATAATAGATTTAATACCTTGTTTTCTTATGTTCTGATGTTCTTAAGATTATAATATATTTGTTATACTCTACAGTACTATAACCCAACCAGAAATTATCTCTTGTCTGAACATTTGTCTAGTATTGAATCTGAAGTTCATTATTTTCAAAATATTTACCTAACTTCTAACATTATATTTCTAACTAACTAACATTCTTACTAAATCTAGATAGCATTTTTCTTCCTTCTTCCTTTGCGATCTTACTCATCGAATGTCGAATTTTACAAGTTCAGTCGACTAAATCATCGCATCACTCAACCTTCTCTTTTAGGAATGGGTTTTGAATACATATTGCACATTATACCGTGTTAGAAGAGGTTTTTAGGAGAGGTTTAGTAGTTTTAGTGTTTAGTAGAGATTCGGGGAGGGGGGGGGTGTTGAGTGAGGGGGGGAAGGGAAGGTCGCGTGTCATACCATCACTTTGTAACCTTGACGTCCGAGTCTCGTAATCGTGTAGTTATCGTGTCTTTATCGTGTGGTAATCGTGTATTATTCGTATCGTTATCGTGTCTAACTCTTGTCGTTATCGTGTAGTTGTCGTGTAGTAATCGTCTCGTAATCGTGTAGTAATCGTGTAGTAATCGTGTCGTAATCGTGTAGGAATCGTGTAGGAATCGTCTCGTAATCGTATCGTTATCGTGTCGTTTCCTCCAACCCTCACAGACACTCATTTTAAGGTTAAGGGAAACCCTAAAAAATGGGCCTA
>JACEEZ010002201.1:54022-69022 GCA_016584305.1 Chionoecetes opilio
TGGAAGCGTGGTTCCAATACACACCTATAATCGCTCTTTTTCCTCCTCTACATTAAGCTCTATTTTCCCCTTCACATCAAGCTTTTTCCCTCCACAACAAGCTTTTTCCCTCCAAATCAAGCTTTTCCCCTCCAAATCAAGCTTTTTCCCTCCTAATCAAGCTTTTCCTCTCAAAATCAAGCTTTTTTCCTCCAAATCAAGCTTTCCCCCTCCAAATCAAGCTTTCCACCCCAAATCAAGCTTTTTCCCTCCAAATCAAGCTTTTCCCCTCCAAATCAAGCTTTTTCCTTCCAAATAAAGCTTTTCCCCTCCAAATCAAGCTTTTTTCCTCCAAATCTATATTTTTTTCTGACGAATCTCACTTTTTTCCCCTCCATATTTCGCCCTTTTTTCAACATCAAGGCCTTTTTTCCTCCACTTCAAACTTTTTTACCTTCTTTTCACACGTGTACTGACTCCCCTGTGGCTAGTGTCCTATTCAGTATGTGGGGAGGTGCGTGATGCTGAGCTAGTGTCCCGTGTGTCCGACTACTGCCTGGTAAACGAGAGGCAGCTAGGGGCCCACGCTCGATTTTAGTTACTGACGAATCTGCTCGAGCAGGGATGGTGCTTCAGTTTCGCACATCTACACGATCATTTTCTACGCACTCTCTGCTAACCTCCATCACCACATGCGCCCACTGATCGTGAAGCTTTGGCAGCGCGCGTGAATGTGTATAAAAGCACCGACACGTGGCCTACAGTGTACCCAAGGATGCACTATAAATAGGTACCCAAAATTTGAATGGGTTTTGAAGGACAATTCGTGGTATTAACGGAGGAATTCAAAGGAAATATCATGCATGGACTATCAAAGGCGGTTGTACACACAACACACAACACACACACACACCACACACACACACACACACCACACACACCACACACACACACACATACACTGTGTGAGTAGTTATGTGGGTAGGCGGTTCGAATCCTGGCGCTCCCGGGGATTTTTCACTGACAAATTCGGGCGGTTACTGTCCCCCGTGAGCAAGGGAGGGGTGTGTGGTGTGTCAGGTCCCAGCATTGTCCAAAGAATGGTAATAATTAGCTCCAAACTCGCACTGAGAGGGTGAAAACTGGCGATCGCGAGTCAGCTCACGTGGACAAGACCATGGGTGAATAACACACACAGCTTCGGTCCTTCTCTTGTCGTCGTGCAAGTCGCGGCAACTGCAAGGAGGAAATATCGCTACATCAGCAACCCTTAGAATACTTGCACTCATTGGATGGAAATAAGGGGATGCTGAGATGCTGCATTATTCATTCGTGATGCATTTTTAAGAAGAAAAAAAAAAAGAGTCCATGGCTATGTGGCCTGTACTGCGTCCCAAGCTTCATAATACTCCGTGTTTTAGGTTTGAGTAAACAGGTCCATCGTGTATTGTGGAAAATGTTGCCTCTTCTGACTTAATGTTTTCTAATTCATGGTTCTTGTCTGACTAATGCCAGCACCATCATTGTGTCTGATGCATTTGTTATCTATAAAGTTTTGGCAATAAAACTAAACTCGGCTAAAAGCTGTCGTTGTTCCGGCATGGTGCGTTAGGTCAGCCCGGGTCACACCAGGGAGGCTCTCACTTATCTGAGGCCAAACTGTACGACGCTGCAATTTCGCTCAACTTTCTTACAACTAACGCCATCCCCCCGTGAAGTATTGACCTGTCGTGTTTTAAGTCAACGGGGTTTATCATTGCTGCCATCAAAAGTTTCCCAACGACCAATGAGGCCGAGAAAACGAGGCGTGGCTGCAGTGGCTCCTGTCCAATTCCCCCTCCCCCCACCCCCGCCCCCCGACACCCGGGGAGGCGCGCCGCTCCTTCCCGGCGAGATTGTTTGGGTGTTATCAAGCCTCAAGGTGTCATTCACGACGGCCAAGTGTTCTCAAGACCCACAACACTTGACTCATAAAGATGATGTCCCGAGCCGTGGTATTCAGAGCGCGGCACAAGGACCCGCAGGGGGCTCTTGACCTCTCAGTTTGTGGAAATAAGAAATAATATGAAATGACAATAATGACATTATTTTCCAGGTCACACCTCCTCGGCTTACCTGAGGCTCATCCCGTACGCATATTGCCGAAGTCTATTGCTGTTCGGTACTAGGGGAAATTAGAACCAAGCAGCGCACGCGGTGAGTGCGGGGGTGTTGGGGGGCACTCAGCCGTCCATCCACACAATTAACGGGTAAGTTGCTCATTGTGTGGGCAGATAAAGGCGTGACTTTTATCAAATGTTATATATTTATGCTGTATAATTAACAAGGCTAATGTATAATTCTATCGATATGTTCCTGATATGTAGAAGACATGGGAGAGAGAGAAGAGAGGAGAGAGAGAGAGAGGAGAGAGAGAGTGAGGAGAGAGAGAAGAGAGAGAGAGAGAGAGAGAGAGAGAGAAGAGAGAGAGAGAGAGAGAGAGAGAGAGAGAGAGAGGCAAACAGCATGGTGGCAGATGAGTTTTGGGTGAAGGACCTTCCTTTCTATCGCAGGATGCACATACGTAACGTTGAAGCAGGTGTTATTCTGTCCGTATAATTTACACTGGGGAACAATTTTGAACATAATTTCTGTTGAGTTCGAATTTTCACTTGATTTAGACTAAAATTGTCAGATTCATTATAATTTTTGTTGTTATCATTATTGCTATTATTATTATTATTATTATTATTATTTTATTATTATTATTATTATTATTATTGTTGTTGTTTTACTTTTTATTGTTATTACTTACTATTATTAATCCATTACTTTACTGTGGGTGTTGCAATACCGCTCCTACTACTGCTGCTACTACTGCTGCTACTACTACTACAACTGCTACCATTACTACTACTACTACTACTACAACTATTGCTGCTATCACTGTTCTGACTATCACAAATCACCATCACTATTAATACTACTATCCTGACCACCACTGTCACCATCACTACTACTACTACTACTACTACCATTTATACAACTACTACTACCATTACTACTACTACCATTACTACTACTACTACTACTACAACGTGCTCTGACCAATGGCAATAATAATAACAAAGACAAAGACAAAAAAACAATATCCAAGATAATATAATAATAATAATAATAATAATAATAATAATAATATAATAATAATAATAATAGTACAAATAATAATGACAATAATCAAAATAATAACAATAACCATAATAATGATAACAGATGATAAGATAAGATTTTCATCCTATCTAGACACTTTGCAAGTACCAACTACAAGGTTATTGACTATACAAAGCGCCGCCACGTCAGCACGAACTAGGCGGACCCGAACCACTGACCGAATGCACAGGGACGCTGCACATTGCGATGTCACGTCTCTACCAACCTAACAACCTAACAGATGAACAGCGGGAGTAATTGTAGGGGCAAACATTGTGGTTGTTGTTTTTGTAGTTGTAGTAAAATGTAGGATCAATGGAAACACAAATTAATCCAACAAAGGAATAATGGAAATCAAGAAAAACTATATTATACGAAAATATGGACAACTATAAGAGGAGGAGGAGGAGGGAGGAGGAGGAGGAGAGAGGAACAGGAGGAGGAGAAGAGAGGGGAGAGGAAAGGGGGGTTGAAGGTGAGTGGTGGGCTAATCCATGGTTCAGGTGCAGAGAGGTACTGGTACAATCTTACTTCTAGGGGCGAATGAAACCTTCCTAGTTGTTGCCTTTAATTTTGATTATTTTCATTACGCTTCAATAGTCAAAGAACAATAAGTAGATGAAAATTAGTCATAGGTTTGTGTGTGTGTGGTTTTTTTTTTCTCTCTCTCTCTCTCTCTCTCTCTCTCTCTCTCTCTCTCTCTCCTCTCTCTCTCTCTCTCTCTCTCTCTCTCTCTCTCTCTCTCTCTCTCTCTTTCCTTCAAATATTTTCCTCCCTTACTCCATCACCCTTCCTCCCTCTCTCCCTAACTCTGTCTCTCCCACTGCCTCCTTCCCTCCCTCTCCCTGCTTGCTTCCCTGGAAAGCAGGCAAGGAGGGAGAGGGAGGAAAGCAGGCAAGACTAGAGGTCAAGAAAAAAAAGACAACAGCACCGCTCACACACAATTAGTACACACACATGCACAGTTTTACACACACACATGCACAGTTTTACACACACACACACACACACACACACACACACACACACACACACACCTACTCTCAACAAGACACAATCCAACAAACACGTCAGTTTCCCGCCACGCAGTGATGGCAGCATGATCAACACAGAGCCACCACCAAAGTCTGGGTTCCGCGCCGCTCTTTCTCCTTCCTTGGCTCTGCAATACAACCTTCCTACCGCACCGTAATCTTCGTGACTATATTCACATATATACTGTAATGATCAACAAAATAAATGGAAGTAGTACATGTGAAGTCTATTATTAGCCAGTAAAGGGAAGGCTCTCGGATGGCCTGGGTGCGACCCGCCGAGCATCAACCCGAGATGTACCAGGAGGAGAGGTGCCAGGAACCCGTCTGTCCTCAGGGCGGAGTTAGTAGCTTAGTACCCTACCCTGCCATCGCCTCTCACCTATCACCTTGGAGCTGTACACCTAAGGCATACTTAAGTGTGTGCAGCTCCTGTAAGAGTAGCGGTGCCCAGGCTCGGTGCATGATCTCGGAGCTCTTAGGAGAGCACGGGCAATAAAGGTGTTTTCCCAGGTTTTTGCCTTGCAAAATGAGCCTAAAAGTAAGTCACAGTAGGAGTTCGGGTGAGGTATTCAAATATATCTTCTCGATTATTTTAGCTGGGTGCTCCATAGCTCAGTGGTAAAGTGTTGGTGTTTCAATACGTCAACAAAAAGGTGTCGGTTCGATTCCCTCACAAATCCTTTACGGATATCTTTACCGAACTTGGACCCCGTCCCCCCCTCAAACCCTCTGACGGTCTATCGACCTCCCTCCCTCTGGCCAAGGGAAGGTAACTGATAGGCAAGACGTGGGTGAGAGGAACCCCCCCAATCCCCATCCCCATCCCCCGTCCATCTACCTCCCTCCCTCTGGCCAAGGGAAGGTAACTGATAGACAACCCCCCCTCCCCCTCCCCCTCCCATCCACCTACTTCCCTCCCTCTAGCCAAGGGAAGGTAACTGGTGGATGAGACACCCCATCCTATTCCCCCCTCCCACCCTCCGACCGCCCATCAACCTCCCTCCCTCTGGCAAAGGAAAGGTAACTGATGGACGAGACGTGTGTGAGATTAAAAAAAAAAAATAGTAATGGGTTGTAATACTAATATAATGGGTCGAGTTGTATCTGATGGGGAGGTTTAAAGGGTCGAAGTCATGGAGGTTAAAGGGTCGTGGTCAGGATAGGTTGCAGGGTCGACGTGATGACAGGTAGGGTCAAAGTGATGGAAACTAAAGGGTCCACATGATAGGAAGTCAGAAGGTTCGAAGGGGCGTATCTGAGTTCCTAATATCTGAGTTCACTCAGTGCGTATCTGCCTTCTCGCTTCGGACCCCAGACCCTAGCCCCGAGGCCCGCCCATCGCCCAGACCCATCCAACCGCACCCCAGCGCCTAGCCAACGAAAGGGTTCATTGCCCACCACGCCCGAACCCCCAGGGCAGATAGACCAGCCCCTCATGCCCTCAGGTACTAAATATAGTAAAGTGATACTTAACTTAGTAAAGGATCAAATAGATCAAAAACATTAAATAATACGGGTAATAAAATAATCTCTCAAATATGCTATCAATATAATATATAAAATGATTTAATTAAATTTCAATTAAATGAAACATTAAATATTTTTTAAATAATAAGGATAATAATCTCTCTAATATAATATCAATAAAATATATAAAACAATTAAATTAAATATTTCAATTAAATGAAACATTAAATATTAAGCATAAAATGATCTATATTGAGACACCCCATCCTAATCCCAGTGGGATTAAAAGGAAGAAAAAGGAAAAAGTGGACGTGGGATTCAAACCTAAGTGTTTTTGCTTGGAAACAGCATCACTTTACTACTGAGCTATGGAGCGCTTAATACAAACTATACAGAACTATACAACTCAACAGATATTATGTTCAAAATTGTTCCCCAGTGTATATATAATCTCTCTCTCTCTCTCTCTCTCTCTCCTCTCTCGGTCTCTCTCTCTCTCTCTCTCTCTCTCTCTCTCTCTCTCTCTCTCTCTCTCTCTCTCTCTCTCTCTCTCTCTCTCTCTCTCTCTCTCTCTCTCTCCTCCCATGTCTTCTACATATCAGGAACATATCGATAGAATTATACATTAGCATTGTTAATTATACAGCATAAATATATAACATTTACTAAAAGTCACGCACTTTATCTGCCCACACAATGAGCAACTTACCCGTGAATTGTGTGGATGGACAGCTGAGTGCCCCCCAACACCCCCGCACTCACCGCGTGCACTGCTTGGTTCTAATTTCCCCTAGTACCGAACAGCAATAGACTTCGGCAATATGTAACCCGTACCCACTATCTGCAAGGACAACAGGGGCTCCGGCGCCACAGCTTGTAAGGCGACAAGGCAATGGTCTCCACCCGGCAGGGTGATAGATCATAGAACTCGCGTCCTCTTGAACCTCTCGTCTGTGAACCATTACACCACCGCGCTGCCATTACATAATAATAACATGTAATAATTATTAGTGATGATGATGATAATAATATATGACACCAATAACAATGATAATGATTGTACTATTAATTAATGAAAACTATATAGTGATATCTTGAAGATACATATTCAAATGAGGTGAGATGAAAAGTAAAGGCACATTCAGATACAAATTCTACCTTCACGGCTGTGTTTGCCTCCATGATGGGAAACACACGGGACACGCCTCGCCCCGCGCCTCACGGAAAGGTTAAGGCCGTGTCTGTGTTTGCTGTTACCACACCCAAATAGTACTTGTGTCTGGATTTCCAATTTCAAAATTTTATTTTCGGCTTAAATATACCCGCGAAGGGCTGCAGCAGCGTCCCGAGTTCCTGGTTAATCCTGCCAATCACCGAACTTACGGAATTGTGGAATTCCTAAGTTCGGTCATTAATCAGTGATCAGTAACAATACGATATATGCTATACAATATTCATAACAAAAAGTTTAATTATTATTAATCACTTGTGCCAAATTGCAATCTGTGCGGCTGTCTCAGTGCCTATGTCCTAAGGAAGCGGCGCCCTGACAAAAATAAAGAAAATGAACCAGTGTCCGTCTGGCGTGGTGACCGTGGCGGCGGCTGACAGTGACACAAATTCAAATTCAAAATTCAAATTATTTTATTTCCACTGAAATAGTGGTTATTCTTTACACCTCCTGACACCACCCGCTGATTCAGTGTTGATGCGGAGGTACACGCGTCAGCAGGTCACAGTGATGGGGTCGTCTCCGGCAGTCAGGGGCGCCCGATGGCAGTTTGTTTCAGGCGGCAATAGTGGGATGGGCGCTGAGGCCGTTGTGTGGGGGCGTTAACGGTGCACAGGCGATAAGGGAAGGCTGGAGGCACGGGCAGCCACACGCCTCCCCCCCCCCCTGCACACCACACCCTCCCCCTTCCTCTTACCTTACTGTACTGATTTGGAACACAACTATTTACGGTTTCTTTCGACAAGGCAGTCAGTTTTATCAGCAACGCAAGCTTTCTATTATTGTTAAGTGTTTTGATTTTTTTTTCCATTTTTGAGAGGCTTGTTTTTTATGGTGTATAGTGGTGGTGGCCATGGCGGTGGCGGTGACTTTTGACAAATGATACCCATCTAGTTGTTTCCCTTTTAACCGCCCCCCCACACACACAACTCCCCCCCTCTCTCTCTCTCTCTCTCTCCCTCTCTCTCCTCTCTCATCTCGTTCCTCTCTCTCTCTCTCTCTTCTCTCTCTCTCTCTCTCTGCCCGTCAGGGTGGCAAGGTTGGTAGAGACGTGAGCTCACAATGTGCAGCGTCCCCGTGCATTCGGTCAGCGGTTCGAGTCCGCCTAGTTCGTGCTGACGTGGCGGCGCTTTGTATAGTCAATAACCTTGTAGTTGGTACTTGCAAAGTGTCTAGATAGGATGAAAATCTTATCTTATCTTATCTCTCTCTCTCTCTCTCTCTGTGTGTGTGTGTGTGTGTGTGTGTGTGTGTGTGTGTGTGTGTGTGTGTGTGTGTGTGTGTGTGTGTGTGTGTATGTGTGTATGTGTGTATATGTGTGTGTGTGTGTGTGTGTGTATGTGTGTGTGTGTGTAGGTGTGCGTGTGTGTGTGTGTGTATGTGTGTGTGTGTGTGTATGGGTGTGTGTGTGTGTGTGTGAGTGTATGTGTGTATGTGTGTATGTGTGTGTGTGTGTGCAGCGGCGGCCGTGTCAAAAAACAGAAAAGTTCACCTACATCGTATCACACATTCAATTTTGGATCCCTCATTTCCCACTCCTCTTCCTCGTTAATCTCCCTCATCTCCTCCTCCTCCTCCTCCTCCTCCTCCTCCTCCTCCTCCTCCTCCTCCTCCTCCTCCTCCTCCTCTCCTCCAGTAGTGTGTGAACGTAAACTAACCCTAATGCCGCCTGTACGCAAGGGAATGAGTAACTATGGACAGGGAAAGATGGAAAGGAGGGAGGGAGGGAAGGGGAATAGGAGGAGGAAACACAAGGAATACAATGGAAGAAAAAACAAAAGATATTGAAAAGAGAAAGGAAATGAATGAAGGGAAGTTTTTTGCAAGGTGGAGAAGATGGAAGGAAGACGAGAGAGAGAGAGAGAGAGAGAGAGAGAGAGAGAGAGAGAGAGAGAGAGAGAGAGAGAGAGAGAGAGAGATGGAAGATATTAGAGGAAACATAAGAATGGCCAAAGCAAATGTACGAGACGATTATATATGTGAGATGAGGGAGAGAAGATAAATAAATAAGGATAAGAGAGAGAGAGAGAGAGAGAGAGAGAGAGAGAGAGAGAGAGAGAGAGAGAGAGAGAGAGAGAGAGAGAGAGAGAGAGAGAGAGAGAGAGAGAGAGAGAGAGAGAGAGAGAGATATGCGTGTGCTTATAGACAAAAATAAGAAAGACAAGGCCCAAGGAGAGAGGAGGGGAGGAAGAGTGGAAAGGAGGGAAGAAAATATGAAAATATGGCGGCAGATAAGAGATGACGAATGCTGAACGGAAGGGAAATAATGAGAAACCAAGGAAGAGAGAGAGAGAGAGAGAGAGAGAGAGAGAGAGGAGAGAGAGAGAGAGAGAGAGAGAGAGAGAGAGAGAGAGAGAGAGAGAGAGAGAGAGAGAGAGAGAGAGATAAGAGGTGGGTAGGTACATAAGGCATAAATAAGATGGAGAGAAACATGAGAAATGAAGAAAAAAGGAGAGAAAGTGTAGCCAGATGCCAAGAGATAAATGGGAAGGAGGAAGAAGGGAGAGGAGAGAAGAAAGGGAGAGAATCATAATAAAAAAAGGTGTCTAGATGAAGGAGGAAGATGTATGTAGGAGTTATTTTGTGGAAAGTGTAAAGGAAGGAAGGAAGGAAGGAAGGAAAGAAGGAAAGAGAAGGAAGGAAGGAAGGAAGGAAGGAAGGAAGGAAGGAAGGAAGGAAGGAAGTAAGGAAGAGGAAGGAAGAGGAAGGAGGAGGAAGGAAGGAAGAAGAAAGAAGGAAGGAAAGAAGGAAGGAAGAAAGGAAGAGAAGAAGAAGGAAGAAAGGGAAAAAAGAAGAAAGAAGGAAGGAAGAGAAGAAAGAAAGAAAGAAAGAAAGAAAGAAAGAAAGAAAGAAAGAAAGAAGAAGAAAGGAAGGAAGGAAGGAAGGAAGGAAGGAAGGAAGGAGGAAGGAAGGAAGGAAGGAAGGAAGGAAGAGGAAGGACGAAGGAAGGGAAGGAAGGAAGAAGGAAGAAAGGAAGGAAGGAAGAAGAAGGAAGAAGGAAGGAAGGAAGGGAGGAAAGAAGGAAAGGAAGGAAGGAAGGAAGGAAGGAAGGAAGGAAGGAAGGAAGGAGGGAAGAGGAAGGAAGGAAGGAAGGAAGGAAGGAAGGAAGGAAGGAAGGAAGGAAGGAAGGAAGGAAGAGGTGAAGAGAAGGAAGGAAATTATGTGAAAGATGGAAAGGTAGGAAGATATTTTAAAAGTTATGAAAAGGCATTGAATATGAGTCTTATACTAAATGTTAAAGGTGTGTGTGTGTGTGTGAGAGAGAGAGAGAGAGAGAGAGAGAGAGAGAAGGAGAGAGAGAGAGAGAGAGAGAGAGAGAGAGAGAGAGAGAGAGAGAGAGAGAGAGAGAGAGAGAGAGAGAGAGAGAGAGAGAGAGAGAGAGAGAGAGAGAGAGAGAGAGAGAGAGAGAGAGAGAGAGAGAGAGAGAGAGAGGAAAAGAGAGAAAGAGAGGAAAAGAAGGAGAGAGGAAGGGAAGTATAAGTGAAATAAAAAAGAAGAAGCAATAAATAGTGAAAGAAAAGGAAGGCTTGAGAAAGAAAGAAGGAATAAAAAAGGAAACAAATGATGGCAGGAGGAAGGGAGGAAGGAGGAAGAAGAGTAATTAAAGAAATAAGTTAGGAACGATGGAAGAAAGAAACGCTCGGAAAATGAAAATAGGAAGGAAGGGAGAATGACGAATGGACGGAAGGAAGGGAGAAAGATGGAGAACCTGCGAGAGAGGAGAGAGAGAGAGAGAGAGAGAGAGAGAGAGAGAGAGAGAGAGAGAGGAGAGAGAGAGAGAGAGAGAGAGAGAGAGAGAGAGAGAGAGGAGAGAGAGAGATAAAAATAATGAAAGAGGAACAAACACACCGTTAATTAATCACACATACACACCACACACACACACACATAGTCAAACACACACACACACACACACACACACACACACATAGTCAACACACACACACACACACACAGCCAGCAACACGCAACATGTCTAAACAAACACACCACACACACACACATATACACAACACACACATAGAGCAAAGAAGAACACAGAAGACAGCACGATAAACAGAAACACACAATGAAAGGCCGTATAACCGTAATTACATGTTTTTAAAACGCAAAGAGTTAACCAGATTTTCTTTGTCACAATTTGTTTCAATCCTATTATTTTATCTCCAATACTTACTCCGTGAAGAGAGAAGAGAAGAGAAGAAGAGAGAGAAGAGAGAGTGGTAAAGAGAGAGAGAAGAGAGGAGCATGAGAGTAGAGAGAGAGAGAGAGTAAACGACACTCATATTCATAGCGTTACCCGCCACCTTTGTTTATTTACGCACTATTTTCTTCATCAATATCTTACCACTCATAAAACTCCTTCACTCCCCTCCTTCACAACACATCTCCCCCCTTCCTTCCACCCTGTAAAAAACAATAACAAAAAACCACAGCTTCCCTCAACCCCCCTCCTCCCCCTACCTTCCCCAGCTTCCCCAACCCCCCCTCCTTCCCTCCTATCCCCTCAGCTTCCTCAACCCCCCCTCCTTCCCCTCCTATCCCCTCAGCTTCCCTCAACACCCCCCTCCTTCCCCTCAGCTTCCCTCAACCCCCCCTCCTTACCCTCCTATCCCCTCAACTTCCCTCAACCCCCCCTCCTCCCCACCTTCCCCCAGCCCCCTCTTTCACCATCATTCATCTCCATCACACTCTTATACGCTGCTTTTCACCAATACCAAATACCAATAACAATATTAATTTTTATTACCTGCATTTTCCTTCCTTCATATTAAAATCTTTCTATAAACAATCTTCAACATTAATCTCTCGTGTGTGTGTGTGTGTGTGTGTGTGTGTGTGTGTGTGTGTGTGTGTGTGTGTGTGTGTGTGTGTGTGTGTGTGTGTGTGTGTGTGTGTGTGTGTGTGTGTGTGTGTGTGTGTGTGTGTGTGTGTGTGTGTGTGTGTGTAAGAGAGAAGGTGCGGAAAATTAATGATGTAATAAATGACACTATATAATTCTCTCTCTCTCTCTCTCTCTCTCCTCTCTCTCTCTCTCTCTCCTCTCTCTCTCTCTCTCTCTCTCTCTCTCTCTCTCTCTCTCTCTCTCTTCGTTCTGTGACACCCAGACGCAGCTGACGAACCCATATTTTTTTAACCACCATCACCACCACCACAATCACCACCCCCCCCACCACCACCATCACCACCACCACCACCCCATCACCACCACCACCACCATCACCAAGGCCTTCTAACCAACAAAAAACAAAGAAGAGTTGATGAAAAAAATAATACACGTGACACTTGCCCGAACTGCCAAGACCGAACCTGAAAGTCATTAGTATCTTTCTGAGCACCTGTAACATCTTCCCACTTCTATTTAAAGGTAGGGAGGAATATTGTATTGGGTAAGTGCGGTGGTTATATGGGTAAAGTGCCAGGTTGAAACTGTGGTATGTATATATGACACACACACACACACACACACACACACACACACACACACACACACACACACACACACACACACACACACACACACACACACACACACACACACACACACACACACACACACACACACACACACACACACACATAAACACACACACACACACAAACACACACACACACACACACATACACACACACACACACACACACACACCTCCTCAGCTACGTTTAATTTTTTTTTTCTTTTAACCCCATCATCCCTCCACGTCATTACCCCTCCATAGACCACTATGCCCCCGCCCCCCCTAATCCCTCCTTCTCACCTCCAACACACACACACACACACGTCTCCCCCCCCCACTCACCCGCTCACAAACTTACGTCCAAAATATACAGTGGTTTTCCCTTCTTACAGCGTGATTAGAAAGACTTTTGTAATATGACTTCTAATATATTCAAGTGTTATATAATGAAACTGACAGTGGCCGCGGTTGTGAATGACCTCTAGTTAATGCTGACGATGAGCAAAGATTTCTAGCTTTCCACAGATGTAACCTACAAAGTCATTTTTGTAACCATTCAGTCAAAAATTTCATTCTAGCGGCTCACTGAATGACAAGCAAGTGTAAACACCTCCCATCATCCCCTGTTCTTTTTGTTATTTCACTTTTTTTCCCTTGGATGTAGAAAAAAAAGACACTCATCTGTGCAGGTTCAAAACTTCTTATTAATGCCCAATACACAAGTCCAAGGGTGACGTAAGGTTTATCGTGGATTGTCTCACGTGATGCTTTTTATTATAATACATTCCATAAGTTGCAAGATAATATATAGAACAAGTCTTGGCATAAAGCGGCCTCATCTCACTCATCAGTGTGTGCTTCCCACAAAAACCAAAACTATGTCGCGATAACAAACAACTGAGCTTAAGAGAAAGAAGCCATGACCCGCACAGACTTTAACAAATTATTCCATATATACATTGTCTTGGCTTGGCGCGGCGGGGACGTTCACATACCACCACCACACCCACCACCACACCATGGCACCACCACCACCACCACACCCACCACCAACACCATCACCACACCATGGCACCACCACCACCACACCCACCACCACACACACCACCACCACCACCATACCCACCACCACCACCACCACACCCACCATCACCACCACCACACCCACCATCACACCCACCACCACCACCACCACACAGCGTCACCACCACCACACCCGCCACATAACACACACAGCGTCACCACCACACCCGCCACCACCACCACACCGCCACATAACACGGCCTCGCACAGCGCTCTTGCTTCCGGTCCTCTAGTTAGGCCCTTCCCGTCCTCTTCCGGTGCCTCGATGACCCGCGTCGCGCCACCTCATCTACTGCTCACCCACCGAGGCACAGAGATGAAGAATCAGCCACGGAATCACGCCTCACAAAGCAACCATATTACCAAGCTAAATGAAAACAACCTAATATCTACGCGCTAAACATGATTATAATTTCAGAGCAAACAATGGCGTATTGCTGATCACTTTTACATGAAATTATTGAGCTGACTCCATACAGCTGAGTGCCCCCCTTTCCCCCCTCTCAGCCCTCCTCCACACCCCATGCCTCCCCTCCGCACCCCACGCCCCCCCCCTCTCACCCCTCCTCCACACCCCATGACCCCCCTCTCACCCATCCACCACACCCCACGCCCCGCCCCGCTGGCTGAAGGACAGAATAGATGTCAGGGAATTCTTCTTTCGCTTAGGAGCTTATCTTTACAACATCGAACAAGCGAAGAAGCCCTTAGCCGTCACTCCACACCCTCATCCACCACAGCCACGCCACCGGCCTGTCGCTCCACATCACACTGCCGCCCCCCCCCCATCCCAGACCCCCGCGTGCATTCCCTCCTCCTAACCCTCCACTTGTCCACTATGCATGCGTGGATTGGCGCCAAGCAGCCAGCATTCAAGGATTACCTGCCGCACTAATCGTATAATCAGCTTCAATCATCACAGCGTGCTAGAAGTAAAATTTCTCGGCTTATTCGATAAAACACTACAATGGCAGGATTCCCCTCCCCTCCCCTCGCGTGTCAGGCGAGGTCAGGCCGGGCACCTCACTGGCTGGGATTCACACTTTAGATTAGATTTATAAGTGCATTCATATATATTGTTTTCATCGTTCCATTTTCTTACATCCATTATGTCATATATATTGTTTTCATGGTTCATTTTTCGTACATTCATTATGTCAACGTTTGTATATCATTATCTTCTAAGTATGACATAACTATAAAATTATAGAATGAATGGCATACCCTCTTGGACACCCTGCACGGAGGTATACACGTACTTTTGGACACCCTGCACGGAGGTATACACGTACTCTTGGACACCCTGCACGGAGGTCTATACGTACTCGAGCACCATCACACGAATTGCAAACGACCCTAACGAGGCCGCGGATCACCCACAATCAGCCTGGACTAGCGAGGGAACTTTTTTTTTTCTTTATCCTTCCTCTCCCTTGGGCGCTTCGAGGTGATTAGTCAGGCGGCGGTAAGGAGACAGTCAGGGACGCGCGCGCCATCAGGAAGACAGGCAATCAGACGAGGGAGGACGCGATGGTCTAGATGCCTTTCGGTAGAT
>JACEEZ010002201.1:74022-91522 GCA_016584305.1 Chionoecetes opilio
CCTCTTCTCTCTCTCTCTCCTCTCCTTCGCTCCCTCTCCCTCTCTCTACACCCTGCTAAATCTCCTCTTCTAACAGAATCTTTCCAGACGTCAAGAATGTCCCTCGCGCCTCAGGAGCCTCTAGCGCACTGAACTAAAACACTCATCAGGTCGGACCAATGTCGTAAACCACCCGCTGTGCTCCCTTCCTCCCACACCAGCCCTCGCTTCCCATCGCACACCATCCGCCCCCCCCCCCCCCCCCCCCCCCCCCCCCCCCCCCCCCCCCCCCCCCTACTGCCTATAACACGTGTGCGCGGTACCGTGAGCATCATTGGTACTTGAGGGAATAGAAGAAATCCGGGTATATTTTGTTCCATATTTTTTTTTTCTCCGCCAGATCAAATGTTCATCCTCATGCTCCATTATTATTCTTTCTTCTATTTGCTAACCTATTCTTCACTATCCTTTTTTTTTGTTTTCGTGTATGCCTGCGGGGGAATTTTCTATTATTATTATTATTAAGTCCCACAACCTTGGCAACAGCAATGCAATAGCTGAACTTATATATTTTTACCAATGTTAAGTTTCTAATCTGCATGTCTAACACCACACAGGGGACTCCTTGTTAAAAACTAAGCTGCATGTCTCTTTATAAGCCATATGTCTTAATAACTGTCTCCCCCCCCCCCCCCCCCCCCCACACACACTGACAAGCGGTGGTCCTTTCAGACTGACGACAATTTAATTTTTATACTCAAACATTCCCAAGTCTTCCTCCGCGACACTGCCTCCCGCCCGCCCTGAGCCGCGGGACGTGAGGGGGAGGACGGAAAGCATGCGAGGAAAACATGCGCATCAACTCTTACCATTAAAAACCATAAAAAAATTAAAATTGATTGATTGATTGTAATGCCAAAAAAAGGGGTCAATGTGCCAGCCTCAAATCATTAACAACATTCAAATCAAGATGGTAACGAAGACGCAGTTCAAGGAATCGTAAACACACTAAAAACACATACGATGCAATACCAGATGTTCTAAAGTGACGCGTGATATTAGCATAACTAACTAGACCAAGAAACTTTGTGGTTCGTTATCGCCATTAGCATTGTAAATATTTCCTGTTAAGCATGGCGAACAGAGTAAGTTCATTCTAAAGCCGCCGACACAAGTAAATGTACTACTACACGTGTTTGGGATTACAGGGGAATACAGCGGTTGTAGATTTGAGTCAACAGTCAAGCACTTCTTACTTCATTTTCTCGACTGCTTCCGCAACTTAAATGATGAAATGTGCCACACCCGGTTAGCCTCACCAGTACGGGCTATGTGACCAGCCGTGTCTTCCCAAGTTTACAAGTTTACAAGTTTATTAAAGAAAAAGGGGATGGGGGAGATTACAGAGAAGGGGATGGTGTACAAGAATAAAATAACACAAGAACACAGAAATACAGAACAAGGTTGAAAAGCTATACTACGCGATAAACAAGGTGTAGCCTCCCCATGGGTGCAACAACCATGGAGTAATCGATCACAAAACAAGCATCAACGGCAAGACATGAATGACCTACAATGAATAGCAATGGTTATACTCCTACACTTCGTCTAAGTACTTCAGAGCGAGACAAAGAAAAGAACATAAGAAAATAGGTGAGCTACAGAGGGCCGCGAGGCCTACGACGTGGTGAGTTCCTGGGCAAAGTGGTGCGTGTGTGGTGGTGGTGTGTGTGTGTGTGTGTGTGTGTGTGTGTGTGTGTGTGTGTGTGTGTGTGTGTGTGTGTGTGTGTGTGTGTGTGTGTGTGTGTCTTTAAAGGATTCTGAAAAATATCACCAGACCCATAAATCTGACCAGAAAAATGCAAGGAAAACTAAGCTGGAAAAGAGCGATATAAAGCGACGATTTATGCATTCTTTTTACTAACATTAGAATGAAGAAGACACACACACCACACACACACACACACACACACACACAGCCGAGGTATAAGAACAGCGTCCCAGCATCAGGAAGGCGGAGGGGCTACTCGAAAACAAACACCATCACGCTCAGGTAAACAAACAACAGGCGAGTTGGGCAAATAAGTTAACACAACAAAAACCTATTCCCTTCCTTCCCCCTATCTCTCCTCGAAAGCTCGCTTGCACACACGCTCACCATCCACAGGCGGACGCTAAATGAAATAGAAAAGCTGTAAACTGCATTGAATCTTACGCACAGAAAATATATATCTTAACAAATCAACCAGCGCGGATGATTTGTCTCCCGGGGAAAACGTAAATATGCAAGTGAGGTTAGGTTAGGTGGTGAGGGGTTGTGGAGGCGGAGTGGGGTGGGCCACAGGTGGGTGGGACAGGGCGGGGTTGACCTATACGTTAGCCTGAAGGTGGTGTGGGAGAGGCCAGATCTCTCTCTATACCAGTGGTTCTTAATCTTTTTACCACCACGCCCCCTTTAGTAGTTGGTCCTTGCTTCCATGCTTCACTTCTTCAACCAAAATATTTCAAAATAATAATAATATTAAAAATAATAATAATAACAAATTAATGATAATGATTATAATAATAAAACTTAATAATGACAATACAAATAATCGTAATTTTAATTAAATAATAATAATGGTATTAAAATCGATTATACTTTATTAGAATATTAACAACAATAATAATAATATTATTAATAATAATATAAATAATAATAATAATTATAATTATAATAATAATAATAATATAACAACAATAATAATGATGATAACGCTAATGATAATGATGATAATAATAGTACTGATAATAATGATAACAAAATAAAAGTAATAGCAACAAAATATATTGCATGTCTAGGGAGTTAGTGAAACATGACAAGACGTCACCGCAGAGTTTTTCACCCACACACTCTTCGCTCACCCTCGCGAACGAGCTTCATGTTAAAGGAAAGGCCGAGCTTCAATTTAAATACTTGACAGTTCTTCCTTGTTCTCTCTTGGTTCACGCCCCCTAGGTTAAGAACCGATGCTCTATACCCATAGACCACTGTATACCTGGACTGCGCACGGAATATCGGCCCGTCGCACAAGGGGCCGAAGTCGGAGGGCCGCTCGGATTCATATATATATATATACGGATCATATAGACTGGTTTATCAGTATATATGATATACTGTAATCTTCGTAAATGTTTGTTCTATAATATTATCAAATAAAAAACAGTAAAACACGCTAAAGAAATGCCATTACGAGACTCTGAAGAAATATGCATGAACTTAATATTCACTTCAACTCTTCGCCATTTAAAACTTTGCGAGTCAACTTTTATCATGAAGGGTATCAATAGAAGCGCAATTTTATTAGCTTTCCATTGCTATATTTCGTTATCTGATAAATTAATTAAAACCATGCATAAGTTAGCGTTAACCAAATAAATAAAATCATCAATCGGGTAATTTTCCCGATTGATGATGTTATTTATTTAGTCAACGCTAATTTATACACGGTACTAATTCATTTATCAGAAAACGAAATATATCAGTAAATAAATGACATCATTAATCGGGAAAATTACCCGATTGATGATTTTATTTATTTATTTAACGCTAATTTATGCATGGTTCTAATTAATTTATCAGATAACGAAATATAGCAATGGAAAGCTAATAAAATTGCGCTTCTATTGATACACTTCATTATAAAAGTTGACTCGCAAAGTTTTAAATGGCGAAGAGTTGAGTGAATATTAAGTTCATGCATATTTCTTCATAGTCTCGTAATGGCATTTCTTTAGCGTGTTTTACTGTTTTTTATTTGATAATATTATAGAACAAACATTTACGAAGATTACAGTATATCATATATACTGATAAACCAGTCTATATGATAGTCCATAGACCACTATATCTCTTTGTCGGGCGCCTCGCAGGCCCCTATGCAGCCCCGCAATTCAAAACATTGTCGCGTGAACAGTCCAGGTATACAGTGGTCTATGTCTATACCTTTAAATGCAATTGAAATGCAAAAGAATTGGAGACGCTCAAGTCGTTATGTGAGGAAAAACAAAGTATGGAATTTAAGTTTTAGAGAACAAGGGACGCGAAAAACGAGAGAGCGAAGATGAAAAGAAAGCAATATGGACTCGGAGAGTAGAAGCAATATCAAAAAATATTATACACGTATTATGTACATGGATACATGAAGATACATATGTACTGTATAACTATAAAGACAGATAGATAAATGAACATACACAGATGGATGAATAGGCAAAGGCAGGAAAGTAATTACGCCTATAAATAAAACATACAGATATAATATTTAAAGAAAAAACAACAAAAATGTTTCAAACGGAGAAAGAATAAATGAAAGAAAGAAAAAGAAAGGAAGAGAAAGAATCAAAGAGAAAGAGCAAGCAAAGGCCAAGGAGCTTATTACATTCACACGGCGCGCCATAACTGCACATGACCTACATAACTTGAGGGGTGAAGGCTCCTCTCAGGCACATCCTCCCTAAAAACTCTTTAATTAAGCCACATTCTCCGCCGCACCATGCAGGAGAAACCGACTCACGCTGCTCCCAAGCCAGTGATACGACGTCACCACCACTACCACCACCACCACCATTACCACCACTACTACTACTACCATTATCATTATCATTATCATTACTACTACTACTACTACTATACTACTACTACTACTACTACTACTACTACTACTACCACCACAACCACCATTAACACTACCACCACCATCACAACCACCATTACCACTACCACCACCACCACTATCACCACCACCACTACTACCACCACAACCACTACCACCACCACTACCGCCACTACCACCACCACTACTACCACATACCGTCACTACCACCACCACTACTACCACATACCGTCAGTACCACCACCACCACTACCACCATCATTACACCACCATGCACCACCAATTCGAATAATTTTCATCACACGTGTCGCCGCCACCAATACCACGAAAAATATAACAACACCAAGTACACCAATAGAGGCAAGATTGGGGCATCAATAGGCCATGAGAGGTAAAAATAGGATGTCAATAGGGCAAGAAGGGAAAAAAACCAGAGGCATACGTAGGGAAAGGAAGGGAAAAATAAGGGGTATAATATTACATTACTAAGCAATACTAAAAATAAAGAAATGGCTATGGATGACAACGTGGTAATATCAGCTGGGGTCAATATTTAAGTAAGTTTAGCAGGAAGGATTCACGTACTCGTAACATCAGCTATAAATAAATAAGAGCGACTGAGGGAAAAATAAAACTTTGTATGTGAATAGTAGTAAAGATCTTTTTTTTTTTTTTTTTTTTCCCCTCGTTACATGTCAGACGAATTTGCAAGTTGCTTTAGTTAGATTATATTTAATTAATGAGAGAGAGAGAGAGAGAGAGAGAGAGAGAGAGAGAGAGAGAGAGAGAGAGAGAGAGAGAGAGAGAGAGAGAGAGAGAGAGAGAGAGAGAGAGAGAGAGAGAGAGAGAGAGAGAGAGAGAGAGAGAGAGAGAGAGAGAGAGAGAGAGAGCAATAACAGGCAAGAAATGACTATGCTCTCTAAAATGTATGGAAGCTCGCGTGGCATCCAAACACTTCAATTAAATTATTATATAGTATAGTATAGTAATATTATAGTAATAGTATAGCATAGTATAGTAATAGTATAGTAGTATAGTATAGTAGTAGTATAGTATAGTATAGTATAGTATAGTATTAGTTTAGTAATATTATAGTAAAAGTATAGTATAGTAATAGTATAGTAGTATAGTAAAGTATAGTATTAGTATAGTAATATTATATAGCATAGTAATGTGGAGGCCTTCTCAAAACCCCGCCCCGCCCCACCAACTCTGCCCCGCCCTGCTCTCACGCTCTGCTCCTCTCTAAGGATTGAACGAACGAAGCCATAACAATGTCACCCGGCCAACGTTTTCTTACTTCACGTTTTTACTGTATTATATGAGTGAACGTTTTCGGTCAGTGGTGGTTCTTGATTCATCTGACATTGTGTATGAAACGTAGCTTTTGCAGTGTCGGGGAAAGAACAAATCGGAAATGGACACACACACACACACACACACACACACACACACACACACACACACACACACACACACACACACACACAGACAGACAGTACTATAATATACAACTACTACTACTACTACGACTACAACTACTACTATTACTACTTACTACTACTACTACTACTACTACTATTACTACTACTACTACTACTACTACTACTACTACTACTACTACTATACTACTACTACTACTACTACTACTACTACTACTACTGCTACTACTACTACTATTACTACTACTACTACTACTACTACTACTACTACTACTACTACTACTACTACTACTATTACTACTACTGCTGCTACTACTACTACTACTACTACTACTACTACTACTACTACTACTACTACTACTACTACCACTACTACTACTACTACCACTACTACTACTACTACTACCACTACTACTACTACTACTACTACTACTACTACTACACACACATACACACACAAACACGCAAACACACACACACACACACACAGACAGTACTATAATATACTACCACTACTACTACTACTACTACTACTTATACTACTACCACTACTACTACTACTACTACTACTACTACAACTACCACTACTACTACTACTACCACCACTACTACTACTACAACTACTACACACACACACACAGACACACACACACACACACACACACACACACACACCTGGAAATATTGAAAGTAAAAGTTATCGACCAGAACAATTTTTACCCGAAAACTAATCATCAGCTTTTCTAACCAACAAATACCTGAGTCACCCGTCTTACTTTCGGCAAAAAAAAACAAAAAAAAAAAAAAAAAAACAAACAACAACAACAACAACAACAACAACGTAGGATTTGCACGATTCCTCATAACTGAGTGACTATCAATACATCATTCCAAATAAGCTAACAATGAAAGAGAGAGAGAGAGAGAGAGAGAGAGAGAGAGAGAGAGAGAGAGAGAGAGAGAGAGAGAGAGAGAGAGAGAGAGAGAGAGAGAGAGAGAGAGAGAGAGAATAAACAGAAACAAGCTGTGCTCATTCAGATTAATTTCGTAAAAAAAAAAAATCGAATAAGCAAGGTCAAGTTTTCCATCACAGAAGGGCAAAAAGGCAGCAGCAGGAGGAGAAAAAGAACATAAGAACGTAGGAACATAAGAAAATAAGGAAGCTACAAGGAGGAGTAGAAGGAGGAACAAGTCTTCTCCTCCCTGTCTACAGCAATGGCTTCGTAGTGCCTCACCCAATACAGCAATCCATACATGCACACCTCCCTTCCATCACCACTACTTTCTATCCTACTATCCTTTATTCTTCATTCTATTCTTCATTCTTCATTACTATCCTTTATTCTACGTACTATCCTCTATTCTTTAATCTTCCTCCCCTTCCTCGTCTAACCTATCACATTTTATCCTACTATCCTTTTTCTTCTATCTATCCTTCATTCTATTCTTTATTCTTCATTCTATTCTATATTCTTCATTACTATCCTTTATTATACTATCCTTCAATCTTCCATCTTCCTTCCCTTCCTCATCTAACCAATCACATTTTATCCTGCTATCCTTTATTCTTCATTATTATCCTTTATTCTTCATTATTATCCTTTATTCTTCATTATTATCCTTTATTCTTCATTATTATCCTTTATTCTTCATTATTATCCTTTATTCTTCATTACTATCCTTTATTCTTCATTACTATCCTTTATTCTTCATTATTACCCTTTATTCTTCATTACTATCCTTTATTCTTCATTATTATCCTTTATTCTTCATTATTATCCTTTATTCTTCATTATTATCCTTTATTCTTCATTATTATCCTTTATTCTTCATTACTATCCTTTATTCTTCATTACTATCCTTTATTCTTCATTACTATCCTTTATTCTTCATTACTATCCTTTATTCTTCTATTACTTATTCTTCTTATTCTTATTTTCATTATTTCCTTTATTCTTCATTACTATCCTTTATTTTTCATTTTACTACTCTTTATTCTTCATTATTATCCTTTATTCTTCATTACTATCCTTTATTCTTCCATCTTCCTTCCCTTCCCCATGTAACCCTATCCCTTCATCCTCCCATTACCTGCATACCTCTCATTAACCTATCTCTTACCTGTACATTTCCTCTATTACTCTCCCTATTACCCTTCTACACATTAAACCTCTCCTATGTACAAGTGGTTATAGTGGTGGTGTATGGTGGTTATAGTGGTGGTGTATAGTGGTTATAGTGGGTGGTGTATAGTGGTTATAGTGGGTGGTGTATAGTTGTTATAGTAGTGGTGTATAGTGGTTATAGTAGTGGTGTTTGGTAGTTATAGTGGTGGTATACAGTGGTTAAAGTAGTGGTTATAGTGGTGGGTATACTTGTTATAGTGGTGGTATATAGTGGTGGGTATAGTGGTGGGTACAGTGGTTATAGTGATGGGTATAGTGGTTTTAGTGATCACGTCATTGCAAACAGACACTTTTCACCTGTCGTCTGTCACTATTTTTCACTCCTTCTCGCCTCCCTAAATATGGCTCTTGAAAAAAATACCCACAAAAAGATAACCTAGTTCACGTCAGTTGTAGAAAGCAACCCACTACACTACCTCATTATTCTCTCTCTCTCTCTCTCTCTCTCTCTCTCTCTCTCTCTCTCTCTCTCTCTCTCTCTCTCTCTCTCTCTCTCTCTCTCTCTCTCTCTCTCTCTCTCTCACACCAATCACACCAATCACACACTCAATCAATCACTCACTCACTCTCTCACTTACTCTCTCAATACAGGAACTACCACGTGTAGGTCTCACGGCCTCTTGTAGCTTTCTTATTTTCTTATGTTCTTATGTTCAATATTATAATCTCCCTTCTTAGTCTTCCAGCAGGGCAACGTCGCGTCCTCGTCAGCAGACACGCACACTGGCAACAACGTCCCTCCCGCACCACTCCTGACGTCCCCTAAATCGTTCGCCCTTTGAGGAGTGATATTAATAACGTGTGAGTATCTCCGTCATTCATCTGGCGGATTTGGCTTCATCTTCAGGAGGGGATGATGCCAAGAGCTGCATCCTTCCCCGGTGTAATGTAGTAGGCGTCGCTGTTTGTGTGTGTGTGTGTGTGTGTGTGTGTGTGTGTGTGGGTGTGTGGGTGTGTATGTGGGTGTGTGTGTGTGTGGTGTGTGGGTAGGTGTGTGTGTGTGTGTGTGTGTGTGTGTGTGTGTGTGTGTGTGTGTGTGTGTGTGTGTGTGTGTGTGTGTGTGTGTGTGTGTGTGTGTGTGTGTGTGTGTGTGTGTGTGTGTGTGTGTGTGTGTGTGTGTGTGTGTGCGTGTGTGTGTGTGATGTCAACACTCACTTATAAGGGGCTTGAGGGATAATTATGATGATGATGATGATGACTTCTGTGTTGCTGTTTGTGGGAATGTGTGGTCTGTCTGTGTGAAGCAAGGGGGAGAGAGAGAGAGAGAGAGAGAGAGAGAGAGAGAGAGAGAGAGAGAGAGAGAGAGAGAGAGAGAGAGAGAGAGAGAGAGAGAGAGAGAGAGAGAGAGAGAGAGAGAGAGAGAGAGAGAGAGAGAGAGAGAGAGAGAGAGAGAGAGAGAGAGAATTTCATGAAGAACAAGGAACCAGAAGTGTTGGGTAGCCTATAGTTGAGAAGAAAGTGATTAATAACTACAAATGGGTGATGGAAAATAATCATAATATGTAAAGAGACCGAAGCAACAAAGCAAGAGGAGGAGTTTTGATAGCAGGTATAAAGAAGCTGAAAGTTATGATAGTGGAAATGGGGGAAGGAAACATCAGATATTTCACATAAGTATAGAAACCACTAAAGGAGAGAAAAATCTATATTGCCGTGACGAACGAGATCATAAAAAGGGGATCAAAGTCAAGAAATGTTGAACGATATAGTCTGGCATCCATGGAAATTAATGAAGACAAGCGATTAATTAATATAGACGAGTGATTTTAAGTGTAAGGAAATGAACTGTGAAGAGTGTCCTGCCGAGGGAAGTGAAGATTCATGGGGTAATAAGTTGCTAGACCAAGGTAGTGATGGATCATGTGATAACCCAATGGTTGACCGAGAGATTTGACTCAGAGGTGAAGACACTCACTCCTGCAAGACTGGATCTGCCGCTCACAAAGGAGACTGACATTACTGATGGTTTGAAAATATTTGTGACCATTTTTTTTTTCTTCTGTTTTTCATCACAAAGGACTGGCCAAGGGCAAAAAAACAAAAGGAGTAACAAAAACCCGGTTAGTTGCCAGTCCCTATAAATAAGACAGTAAGAGAATATAAAAAAGGTGGGCGTGGGCCAATTTAGTTCGGAATTTGGGAAGAGTGATCGTGTGGTACTGGAGTTTACGATTTAAGAAGATATTGTGAAACCAAAAGTTGAAAGATATATAAAGAGAAGATACAACTATGAAAAGCCTAACAATGTATGATTACAGAAATTCTTTACAGAGTGTAGCTGGAGCCTTCTGTGAGGCAGTGTGCAGGAGAAATGGAAATATTTCTTGAAAATTTATGATATTGCTGTTGATAAATTTATGTCAAAGGTGACAAGGAAATGAAACTGCAAGAAAGACTTGTTTGATTGAAGATGTGAAATAGCAAAAAGAACGAGAAATGTTGCATTTAACAGATGGAGAAGGAAGATGAATGACAGAACAGAAAAGAAAGATTACAAGAGAACTAGAAATAGATAGGCAAATATACGCAGAAAAAAAAGAGAGAAACTATGAAAAATGCGTTGTAGAAAAATATGAAAAGGAGCCTAACCTATTTTCCAAATTTGTTAATGAAAAATTTAAGAAAATATAAATACGTAGAAAAATGAATTTGTGGAAGGGGAGGGTTTGAAAAGAGGTACAGTGCTAAGTGATATAGAAGTGGAAATGTAGGACATTCTGAAAATATTGGAAAATGATTCAAGAAAAGCGCCGGGTCCAAATGGAGTCTCTAAATGGATTTTCAAGAGAATGTAGGGAGCAAGTGATGAATAAAGTGCATAATCTAACTGCATCTTCGCTGAGGGGAAATGAAGTACATCAAACGCGGATAAAACCCTTTTTCTCCATACATAAAGGAGGGAATAAGGAGGATCCGCTGAATTACATACAACACGACCGGTCTCATTGACCAGTGTGGGGAAAGTTATGTGAGAAAATAGTGAGAGACAGATAAGTTAAGTATCAGAAGAGAATGAATATCTTGTCAGACAAACATTATGGATTCAGAGCTGGGAGTTCCTGTGTCTCGAATCACCAAGGCTTGTCAAGAGTGATTGACGTGGTACAAAAAAGGGATGGATGGGTGGACAGTGTTTAGTTGGATTTGAAGAAAGCGTTCGACAAAGTACTGAGGTTGTTGAGGAAATAATAGTATGAAGGAGGACTGGATGGGAATGTCTCGAAATGAAAAATGACTTCCTAAAGGAGACAGATGAAAAATAGTATAAAGTAAAAGCCTGTGTGTTATGGACAAGTATGAGTGGAGGACTACAAGGTTTGGTGTTGGTACTTGTTATGTTCCTGATTTACATTAATAACATGGCAGTTGGTTTGTGTGTGTGTTTGTGTGTGTGTGTGTGTGTGTGTGTGTGTGTGTGTGTGTGTGTGTGTGTGTGTGTGTGTGTGTGTGTGTGTGTGTGTGTGTGTGTGTGTGTGTGTGTGTGTGTGTGTGTGTGTGTGTGTGTGTGTGTGTGTGTGTGTGTGTGTGTGTGTGTGGTGTGTGTGTGGTGTGGTGTGTCGTGTGTGTAGTGTGTGCTGTGTGTCGTGTGTGGTGTGTGAGTGTGTGGCTGTGTTGTGTTTTGTGTGTTTTGTTGTTCTGTGTTGGTGTGGTGTGTGCCTGTGTGTGTGGAGTGTGTGTGTGTGTGTGTGTGTCGTGTTTGTGTGTGGGTGTGTGTGTGGTGTGTGGTCGGTGTGTGTGTGTGGTGTGGTGTTGTGTCGTGGTGTGTGTGTGTGTGTGTGTGTGGATGTGTGGTGTGTGTGTGTGTGTGTGTGTGTGTGTGGTGTGTGTGTGTGTGTGGTGGTGTGTGATGATCAGGGAATAACAACACACACACACACACACACACACACACACACACCACACACACACACACACACACACACACACACACACACACGCACTTACTACCCATACCATTCTCAAGCCTCTCGTCACACCTTCCGCCACTAAATCAAGGTATGGGATACAGTGTGAAGAAGGACGCCTAGGAACACCATTTATCCCCCTTTTTAATGCCCTTTTTTAAAGCAATTCATCAAACTTATGGTGGGGCTTCACACACGCACACACACACACACACACACACTGATTCGTCTGGACAGCTCAGTTGGGTAGGGCGTCCGGCACCATTCTGTGGTCTGGTGTTCGATCCCCGGCCCCGTTCATACCCGGGGATGTTTCCACTGAGAAATTCGGGCGGTTACTGTCCTCCTTGAGCAAGGGGATGGGAGTGTGTGGTGTGTGAGGTCCCAGCATTACCCTAAGAGCGGTAATAATGAGCTCCAAGCTCGCACCGGGAGGGTGAAACTGGCGATCGCGAGTCTGTCTTGCGTGGACAAGACCATGGGTAAATGACACACACACACACACACACACACACACACACACACACACACACACACACACACACACACACACACACACACACACAGCAAAATCGTAACTAGGGTTCTGCCCGGTAGGTATAGCAGCGGCGAGTTAGTTCCCATCCCTCTCTGTGACCACCCATTAGCGACACACGAGGTAACTGGACCATCGTAAACCGTGCTAAGTGTAGGTCATGAGCTGCCGCGGTAAATTCTGGCACCTTCAAGCGGGAGAACACGATTCTGACGCACAACCCTAATATTTTTTTCCCTCTCTCTCCCCTCCGACAGTTCATCTCGAGTGGCAGGTATTTGGCACGCCGCGAGCTGCTCATACTCACGTTCACCTTATGTAAGTTATTGGACTTTAACTTTATTTTTCTGATTTGCTCTCTGTATTACCAAGCCGTTGAAGTGTGTGTGTGTGTGTGTGTTGTGTGTGACTCCCTCTAGTGGTGTTGCTTTGACGTGGCAGGTGAAGGGAACTCATTGCCTCGTTCTCCTTGGTTCTGGGACATGACACACACACACACACACACAACTGACACACACACACACACACACACACACACACACACACACACACACACACACACACACACACACACACACACACACACATACACACACACACACACATACCATTAGTTCTCCTTCTGCAGGGTTACTCTACCTCCTTCACTCTTAACATAATTCCGCGTATCTATTCTACTCATTCCATCCTCTCACTCTCCTTCCTTACAGTTAACTTTCATTATGTTATGTTTTTTCTTATGTTATGATCCTCCTTTCCTTCTTTACTTTCCTTATGTTGAAATGTAATGATTCGCTGTATTTTCCCTGGCAGGACGAGGAAACAAGATCAACTGACCATCCATCTGATAAAAGTCAATTGATCTATAGGAGGAACACACATTAACTCCAACAACGATTAGCAGCACGCGACACCACCACCACCACTGCCTCGGACGTGTGGTCGTGGGTCACAGTGAAGCCCGGGTGACATATGATGACAGGTGAGGCAGTGCACGGCGAGGATATACACAGCCTATAAACACGAGACAATGCACGACAAACGAGCGGGATTTAAGGCGAGTTAATCCCACCAGAGCGTGACACACTATTTGCATGCTCATTGAAAACAAAGTGTAAACAGAGCCGGGCGTCAGCAGTGTTTGGCGCGACGCAGGGATGACGGTGCTAATGGTCCAGGGGTAAGGGTAGAGGGGGGTCTGGTGCTTAATGATGAGGTGAAGTTCAAGGCTACGACCTGTAGGACTGACCTTGGCGCAGGGCGGGGCAGCGAGGCGTCGTGGTGGTGGTGGTCGTGGGAGGAAGGGATTGGATTTCTCCTTTCGCGTGTTTTTTTTAACATTGTCGTATCGCATCTCGGACATCCAAAAGGGGTTTCAACCAACGCCTTCTAATAGAGACTCTCTAGAGAGAGGGGGTTCCCCGGAGGACTGAGTGCCGCGCTGCAGCCTTCACTTTGAGTGACGTGCGTGCCTCCCTTCGTCACGTTACCTGATGACGGCCACACCGTAACGCTGTCACGTGATCTAATTATGTTCTAATTTCCGTTGTTATAACACTCGTCACCTGATTATGTTCTTCTCACCTCTATAACACTGTCACGTCCTTTCATTTGGAAATATACAAAATGATTTAGTATTTGTTTCTGTTCTACCTTTACCTATTGCACTGTTTTCCTAGAGTACAGCGGGAAATTCTCTCTCTTCTCTCTCCTCTCTCTCTCTCTCTCTCTCTCTCTCTCTCTCTCTCTCTCTCTCTCTCCCCACCAAAACCCGCCGCCAATACTCTGGGGCCGCATAGTCGGTAGGCCGGACGCGCTCTCCACCCGATAAGGGATTTGGCCCGCGGTGCTGGACTGTGTGTGTGTGTGTGTGTGTGTAAAAGAGAGAGAGAGAGAGAGAGAGAGAGAGAGGAGAGAGAGAGAGAGAGAGAGAGAGAGAGAGAGAGAGAGAGAGAGAGAGAGAGAGAGAGAGAGAGAGAGAGAGAGAGAGAGAGAGAGAGAGGAGGAGAAGCGAGAGCGAGAGCAGAGAGAGCAAGAGAGAGAAGAGAGAGAGAGAGAGAGGGAAGAGAGAGAGAGAGAGAGAGAGGAGAAGAGAGGAGAGAGAGAGAGAGAGAGGAGAGAGAGAGAGGAAGAGAGAGAGAGAGAGAGAGAGAGAGAGAGGAGTTCACACTGTACGAGAGTATTGATACAGGTAGATAGATAATTATAAGAGAAATATAAAGTTAAAATAAAATTGCAACCTTGTCTTACTTTAAAAAAAACCCAGAGAGGAAAAGAAAGGAAAAAAAAGTCACACTCCTACTTGAAGTCTCCACACCATTTTATCCCGGCCGGCCAAGCACCTGCCACCCCTCCCCTCCCCTGCACCCCGCCCCTCCCCTGCACCCCTGCCGCTCCCCTGCACCCCTGCCGCTCCCCTGCCCTCCCCTTGATTGCACACCTGGGATGGAAGGGCAGCGAGAAGCGACCTCCTGAGAGACCGTGCTGCTGAGGGGAGTGCAATGATCTCCTCCTTTAGGCATGTTTAGGGGAAGGTGGGGTAAGACGCCCCTCTCTGTTTTGTCCTTGTTTCTTAATTCTTCCGCCAATCAGCTGATTTGGTAGTCACCGTAATCCCTCTGCACTCACAGGAACTAATGTCATCAACATGGAACACATTTACTAGCTGCAGGACTTTTCTTGTTTTTGCTTCATTTCACGTAAGTTTTCAGTGGCTTTGGGGTTACCTCGTTAAATAATTATAGTAACTGTAGTTTGCTTTATGGTTATGGAGGGTTGCTATATCTAGATTATACAGCACAGTATTATACCCTGTAGTGGGGTAAAAGGCCTACCCACTGGGCGTTTTACTCCGTATATGGGGCAAGACGCCCCTTTTGACTTTTTGTTTTCAAAGTCATTTTCACAAAGTCAAAGGTATGATAAGATGATGTAGTACGCATCATATATTGGTCATAATATAAGCTTTCAAGGAAACTCTTTATCAAAATCATACAGCAGAAAGTATGGCTACTAGACGTAATTCTTCCTTAGAGGTAGCATCTTACACCACCTTCCCTACACCTTTAGAAGGTACGGAAATTAGAGTAATGTCTTAAAAGAAAGACAGAGTATTATCTTTAAGTATTTACTTGTCTTTAGTATTTATTTCTTAAGAGTATTTATTTGTCTTTAGCATATTAAGTGTGGTGGTAGTGGTGGTGGTGGTGGTCGTGGTGGTGGTGGTGGTGGTGGAGAGAAGAGGATTGAAGAAGGCGAAGGAAGGAAGGAAGGAAGGAAGGGAAGGAGGAAGGAAGGAAGGAAGGAAGGAAGGAAGGAAGGAAGGAAGGAGAAATACTAAAGAGAGCACGCCATATGAACCAAATAGGAGAAAACTCCTACTAAACTACAACCATACAAAAAATGATACAGAATCAAAGCACCTAAATTATACAAAATGACACCGCCATGCTTATATCTATATATCTTTAGCCTAGAATGTGCTGCATGTGTCTATTTACCACACTAAAACTCCATTGAACTACCCGGGAAAATTATCTCTCTCTCCTCCTCTCTCTCTCCCCTTCTCTCTCTCTCTTCTTCTTTTTCTCCTCTTTCTCCCTCTCTCCTTCCGGGGATGTCAACAAGAAAAAAAAAAAAAACCTTGGAAATAAAAAATAGGGCGACCAACTCACCCGAGCGCTGCGAGGAAAGAGAGATTTTTTGAAATCCATGCTCTGAGAGAGTTCTGAGGGTCCTTGGTTTTCTATAATAATTTTGGTCTAAATTTTTGTTTTTTTTTTTGTGTCCAAAATTTTGTGATTGTTTTAAATCTCGGCCCTTATATTGAGTATACCCTCTGGCCAATCTGCTTTCCCCCCGCTGTGGCATCCCCCCAGAACTTCCAGGCCGGAGCCCGCAAACTTTACAAGTGAGGCGTGTGCCAATCGTACCAGACCCTGGTAAACCCGAGCTATCCACCGGGTGTGGTGCTGTAATCCCCCCCCAAATATGGGGGTGGGCTGTTGATTCCCCCCCCCAACATACTGCCTCCTGAGAAACTTTTTTCAGTGGGGTCAGGGGTATCGGACCTAGTTTAAATTCCCGCTAGGCAGCCAAAAAAGGTTTTATGGTCTGTGGGATCAGTGGCCAGGGTCGGTTTTGGCTGTGGGTAGGCAACTAGTAAACACCCCCCCCAAAAAAAAATTTTTTTTAACCCGAATTTTACACGATTTACAGAAATGACCCAGCTGGAATAAAAAAACTCTGAAACCGGAATCCGCGGAAAAAATTTACATCCCCTCCCCCTCTCCTCCTTTTTCTCTCTCTTCTCTCTCTCCTCTCTCTTCTCTCTTCTCCCCCTTCTCTGTCACGCTTTGAATTTTTTCCCCTTTTTTCCCTCCCTTGTCAATAAGGTGAGGCTTCATAAGGCGTCCCTTTTTTTTTTCCCTTCACGCCTTCCCCCCCTGTTTTTCGGTGTGAAAGCAAAAAAAAAAAATCTTAAAAATCTTTTTTAAAACTGACGTCCTACAACCCAAACTTTTTATTGAAAAATTTCTTTTTTTGGTTCCCAACATACACCCCCACCCACCCCCCCCACCCCCCCCCCCCCAACCCCACACTAAAAAAAACAACCGTAACCCCCCCAACAACCAAAAGGGGATAACACCCCAACACAAACGTTTTTTAAAAAAAACAAAAAAAAACGGGGGTGTGGTGTGGTGTGGTGTGGTGGTGGTGGTGGTGGTGGGGTGGTGTGGTTGTGGTGAGAGGAGAAAGTGAGGAAGGAGAAGGAGGAAGGAAGGAATGGAAGGAAGAA
>JACEEZ010002201.1:104022-119022 GCA_016584305.1 Chionoecetes opilio
CACACACACACACACACACACACACACACACACACACAAATAAACAACACGCCACACTAACCACAAACCAGAAAAAAATCAACAAATTGCGGTAACAAATATGGTTGATTTTTCCCCTCGATATAATTCAGGATTAATTACGGTCATTAACCCCCTCCCCTGATGCTCGCCACTCGCTCCCTTGTCAATACTCGCATCCCCACACTCACTCTGGTTGCGGCGGCCTACTCATCACGACCTCCTGAGCGGCTCGGCGAAGGTATACGATCGGTCGGGAGGCTGTTGGGGGTGTGAGAGGGAGGGAAGAGGGTGTGTCTGGTCGCATGGGTCGAGGTTTTTATAGTTTATGACACAAGATAGCACCTGATAATAGAGAGTTTGCGGGGTGTTACGGCGGTGGGAATGGCAACTCGCATGGCTACTTATGTATACTTCTACTACTACTCCTACTACTGGGGAAGCGGTGACTGAGTGGTTAGCTCGATGTCCCAAGTTCGAATCCTGCCGGGGGCAACTGTTTCAACCATCTTTAACGCGGTGGATAAGAGCCTGGTAGTTGTGAGCACAAGGTCCCGAGTTCAAGTTCAGCCAGGAGCAACTGTTTCTTCCATCGTCAAGTGGCCGAAGATACCCACATGCTGCATGAAACTCACCTTTCGACTGCGATTACACGTGCTGCGGAGGGCACCAGGTGGCAGCATCAGCCTTAGATCAAACCATCACAGAAAACCATCACAGGTGTCACTATAAGAATCCAGCCTGCGCCACCACGGGCGAGGGCCAACCATCACAGCCTTCCAGAATGTGCAGGGCCAACCAACTGAGCCCTCAAGGAAATGAAGAATAGCCTACAGGCGCTATAAGCTACAACGTAAAAAAAAAAAAATACTACTACTACTACTACTTCCACCGACATCACCTCCACCACCATCCTCAGACACCCTTTGCCATGGCTGGTCGACGCAAGGATCACATTGTATTTTCTCCCCTGAGCTGCTGATGTTTAGCGTGGAGTGAGTGACAACAACACGTCCTCCTCCTCTTCCTCTTCTTCCTCGCCCAGACAGGTCACTCCCAAGGATAATACAAGGAGGACATGAGAGTGCAATCGGAGAAAATAATGAAAATAGTTACGCTTTATTACTTGATTACTTTTTTACTTTAGTTTATTACTTTAACCCCCAGTGCCTTATCCTCGGGTATAGTATCCTTGGTCACTCCGCAGCCAAAACCAAAGCTAAGCCGGTGGAAACGCGTGGCCGTGAGTATAAAGTAAAAACCAGAATATAATGAATACACGAAGAAAGACCCCATGGCTGCCCTCAGTAAAGGTCATTAATCAGAAAATTGCATGTTGGGTATCTGCACGGTGCATTACGGAGGATTAAATATAAACAGCAGAACAAGTTGACGGTGTATAACTATATTCATGACGGCATCCCCAGCAATACAATATGCATGGTCAATAAGCCGTGAGTCTGGTTTCTGACGCCGCACTGTGGGTTTTTTCCAAGTATTCTCAAAACAAACACGGAAACAAGACCTCCCCTTCGGTACCCCGCTTCGACAACTTACAACCAGCCGGGATAGTGAGCTGCGATACTTGATAGTTTATTCGGTTTAGTGTTATATAATAACTGTTCATACTCAATTATACAGTCATACAAGCCACAGTCCATTAATTAAGCCGAAGCTCTTTTATGGACCTCATGTCATGATATTTTTGTTGTCTTTCGTGGACTAGAGTAGACTTATATACATTTATTGACATATTTAATCATGTCAAGTAATAAACGAAGTGATGATAACAATTACCGTGATGTTAGTAATGGGAATAGTAATAATAAGAAGAATAACGTAACTGCGAGGGGCGGAAGGCAGGGGCGTGGATGTAAGGGGGGGAGGGTCTTCGTCTCTACGTGTGAGAGTATACGTCAGACAGACCACACCAAAGACACAGGTGACAGGTGGTGCCTCGACGGCTGGCCAGGAGACAAGCCAAGGGTCACTGCAGGGCTCTTAACGTCCCCTTAACCCCTTACCGTCCCCTCAAGTCCTTCCTGTACCTATCACCTCCACCCTCAGCCCGCGACAGCCACAATATATGTACGGTTACTGCACAAGATGACTCCCCCTTAACCCTCTCCCTCCTCCGCCAAAAACTAAAAAAAAGTCAAGGCGTCGTAGGTGTGAGACGCGCCAAACAATTAGGGCGCGAGTGGCGGGAGTGGTGCCGCCAGCCTGATGGATGGCGGGGCGGCCTGAAACAACAAACAACATGACGCACCGCGAGGCAAAGACAGGTTCCTCTCCAGCACCAAATATCACCCTCACAGCCGGCAGGGAGGAGGGAGGGAGGAAGGAAGGAAGGGGGGTAGAGGGAAATGGAGGAGGTGTGAAAGGTACAGAGAACAACACAAACACACAAACATACATGAATGCAATTAGAATAATGCAACAAGGACACAGATGGACGGCTCTATCATAACTTCATAAGCCTTTCCAATATGTCTTTGCGAGCCACACGTGTTGCAGATTGTTAACGCGTTGCACTGAATATTATCAAGAACTGTTACACGACGTTTCTCGCAAAGCTAAGTATGACGCCCCGTGTAGCCTACAAAGCGATATATTAATCAAAACACTTCCACAAACCCAGTGCAAGTTTACGTTGAACGCCATACCTCACATTCAAAAGCAAACACCTGATTGGAAATACCTCCATGTAAGAAAGTTTTACTATTTGATCACTGACCCCCCCAACCCCCACCCAAATCACCCCCCAGGTAACCTCTAGTCTAGAGTCTAGGGTCTAGGGCCACAGGGTCATAACGGGCGGTCTTAGTGTCAGGGGCGGAGGCGGTGCGTGGCTTCTAAACTCCCACGACACAAATTACCTCAACGTGACGGACTCTTGAGAAGCACTGAAGAGGACGGGAAGTGAGGCGCAGCAAAAACATGAGGACCTAATTACATTCTGATTGCCCGGACGCTGCTCTTTCACCCACGACCCATGAATACTGGATACCTGGAGCCGCCCTGGGCCAAGGGGAGGCGAGGGGTGGGGTGAGGAGGGGAAGGGGTAGACATGAAGAGAAGTGAGAGAGCAGGGGGTGTGGGTGTGGGGTGAGGGGAGGAGGAGGGGAAAGGGGTAGACAGAGAAGTGAAAGGGTGCAGCTTCTCAATTCCACTCGCTCTTTCATCTCCGTTTGTTTACTCTTCACAAAACAGTAATATATATGTCTATGTGCTGCTTCCAGGTTCATAAAAGTAATACCTAACTCGAAAAATGTTGTTTGCTCAGATAATTATACACTATACAGTATCTCAAAACTCTTATCTGCACGGCGATTATACAGGGAAAAAAGAAGAAGCTTGCGTACGTATTTTGACTTCCAACGGCATTGCAAAACACACACACACACACACACGCACACACACACACACACACACACACACACACACACACTCCTTGCCATTCACAAACGCTTCTATCTTACTTCCCAGCTCTCTCCCCTTCTCTCTTGTCTTTCCTTTTCACCATTTAACTCGAGTCCATATTCCTTTAACCCTTCGCTTTATTCCCTCATCCATAAAACATGTCGCTTCGTCCTTCATCATTCCTTCATTTCCCCCCCTCCTCCTCCTCCTCCTCCTCCTCCTCCTCCTCCTCCTCCTCCTCCTCCTCCTCCCTTGAATTATTCTCGCATTATATTTGAGATTCCATTTTTAAGAGTCTTGATTTATACATTCTCTTTACAAGCTGTCAATCAGCATACACTCAGCCAGGCCAACACACACACACACACACACACACACACAAAACACACACACACAACACACACACACACACCCCAAAACACACACACACACACACACACACACACACACACACACACACCACACATCACACACCACACACATCACACACACACACACCACACACACACACACACACACACACACACACACCAACAACACACACACACACACACACACACACACACACACACACACACACACACACAACACACACACACACACACACACACACACACACACACACACACCACACACACACACCACATCACACACACACTCTCTCTCTCTCTCTCTCTCTCTCCTCTCTCTCTCCTCCTCTCTCTCTCTCTCTCTCCCTCTCTCTCTCCTCTCTCTCTCCCTCTCTCTTCTCTCTCTCTCTCTCTGCTCTCTCTCTCTCTCTCTCCTCTCATGCAAGGAAGCAGACAAGTGGGAAGCGGGGGAGTGTGTGAGGTCAAGTTTTGTTTGCTTTGGCTTGAGTCAACATAAACTCACCCGGTGTAGAAAGGCAACAGCAGCACAAGCCCGCTCCCGCCCCCCCGCCCCCGCCCCGCCCGCCTGCCCTCCGACCCCGCCCCCGCCCCCGCCCCCCTGACCCCGCCCGCCTGCCCTCCACTTCGCCCCGCCGCCTCTCACGAAACAACTTCACGGGACGCCAAACCCTTCTATGACGCGGAACATACGAAAACAACGAAGACATGCGCTGATTATGCGAGAGAGAGAGAGAGAGAGAGAGAGAGAGAGAGAGAGAGAGAGAGAGAGAGAGAGAGAGAGAGAGAGAGAGAGAGAGAGAGAGGAGACAGAGAGAGGAGAGATGGGGACGAGGAGAGAGAGAGAGAGAGAGAGAGAGAGAGAGAGAGAGAGAGAGAGAGGGGGGGGGGAGGTAAGTCATTAAATTTATGTTTCAAATAAAAATTCCAAAGTACAGTAACATTCAACAACAACAACCAGGCGACGGTGACTTTCTGAACGTACAATATTTATGAATAAGAACGTGAAACTATTACTGCGATTTCAGCAAAGAAGCGACCTGTGATGGAAGCCGTGGTAGTAGTGGTGGTGGTAGTAGTAATAGTTGTAGGCATAGTAGTAGTAGCTATAACAGATATAGCAATAGTAGTTGTTATTGCAATAGTGATAATACACATATAATTAAGTCTTATAATTATATTCTCAATAGTAATGTCCTCTTAGGCCATCAAATAGCTGGAGTAAAGTCGTGACTCGATTATTCTGATCAAAGCACAACAACAGAACAGAAGAAAGCGGACGCACTTTACTCATATAAGATTAAGTAAAACAAAAAAATCAAACAGAGTGAACACTGATGACTCCTAATGAGGTTTGTTGGTGCTTCTTCCTCTGTCTTTATGTCCCTCCTTCCTCTCATCCCCCTCATCTCTCCTCCCGCCTTACATAAGTACTTTCCTTGCATCCCTCCTTCCCCTCGTCTCTCTTCCCGCCTTACATAAGTACTCTCCTTGCATCCCTCCTTCCCCTCGTCTCTCTTCCCGCCTTTCAATACTCTCCTTGCATCCTCTTCCCTGTCTCTCTCCCGCCTTACATAAGTACTCTCCTTGCATCCCTCCTTCCCCTCATCTCTCCTCCCGCCTTACATAAGTACTCTCCTTGCATCCCTCCTTCCCCTCATCTGTCTTCCCGCCTTACATATTTTCTCCCTCTGCCTGTGTTGGTTAGCTATACACAGAATAATGTAAATTGCTTTCTCGAGTCAGAATGTGTAGTAACAACTGAGCGACGACGTGTGGCGATGGTGGAGACGGGTGGCAAATAATGTAAAAAATGATGTTTGCGTTAACCATCCTTCACATATTCTGCATTCACTTTTTCGAATGCGGAGCTGTGTAATGATAACTACATATAACTCAACACTGTCTATGGAAACACCTTACTATATATTTTTGCTGTATATTTGGCTGTACTGCAGGGAAACTGAACACATGTTGTTATGAGTATCAGTATTTCACTCCTCCATTTACTCCTGTATAATGGTTACTTTATATAGTTGTTGTTTTTTTTTTGTTTTTTTTTACGTTGTAGCCTATAGCGCCTGTAGGCATATGGAGTCTTGATGTTGGTCGATCTCGCCCGATGGTGGCGCAGGCTGGATTTTTATAGTGACACCTGTGGTCTCAGGTGAAGATTCCATTTTCTGCGATGTTCAGATCTTCAGTTCAGGCGCATGCAGCCCCTAGAGTCCACCGTCACACTCGCAATCGACAGACAGGTATATGCTGCATGTAGGTTGCTTCAGCCACTCGACAATGGCTTTGATAGTTGCTCCTTGATGAGACTTGAACTTGGGACCTTCTGCTCCCCTACCAGGCTCTTGAAAGAGTTGCCCCCGGCAGGTTTCGAACTCGGGACATTGAGTTCTGCACTACAAGATGCTAACCACTCGGCCACCGCCTCCCCCATAATTAATGTCTTCAGAAATTTCCTACTACTGTGTTTCTGAGTCCACATTGCAAAGGGGGAACTTAGCAAATGTTTATGAATGTGTGTATTTTGCCGAGCGAGCAGGGCTGAGACAAAGCCCTTAGATTTGGCTTTCTATTCTACTACTACTCTAGGCTCCGATTCTAAAGGCTTTGGGGTGAGATATATGCACCACGAGAGGCCGTATATAGTGTTCCATTGAAGCTTATTGAATGCGCCCGCCAATCCGCAAGTGTCTATCATCCGCCGTTCGTCCCCACCGTCGACAGAGTGACTTTTATCCTTGCGACACTCCTAACACCATCAACAGAGAGACTTTTATCCTTATCACACTCCTATAGTATATACCTACCATCATCATACCATTATACCACCATCAACAGAGTGACTTTTATCCTTGCGACACTCCTAACACCATCGACAGAGTGACTTTCATCCTTACAACACTCCTAACACCATCGACAAAGAGACCTTTATCCTTACGGCACTCCTTACACCATCGCCAGAGTGACTTTCATCCTTGCGACACTCCTAACACCATCGACAAAGAGACCTTTATCCTTACGGCACTCTTAACACCATCGACAGAGTGACTTTCATCCTTACAACACTCCTAACACCATCGACAGAGAGACCTTTATCCTTACGGCACTCCTAACACCATCGACAGAGTGACTTTCATCCTTGCGACACTCCTAACACCATCGACAGAGAGACCTTTATCCTTACAACACTCCTACCACCATCGACAGAGAGACTTTTATCCTTACGGCACTCTTAACACCATCGACAGAGTGACTTTTATCCTTACAACACTCTTAACACCATCGACAGAGACTTTTATCGTTACGACACCCCTAACACCATCGACTGAGTGACTTTTATCCTTACGGCACTCCTAACACCATCGACAGAGTGACTTTCATCCTTACAACACTCCTAACACCATCGACAGAGAGACTTTTATCCTTACGGCACTCCTAACACCATCGACAGAGTGACTTTCATCCTTGCGACACTCCTAACACCATCGACAGAGAGACCTTTATCCTTACGGCACTCTTAACACCCTCGACAGAGACTTTTATCCTTATGACACTCCTAACACCATCGACAGAGTGACTTTCATCCTTGCGACACCCCTATGGTGTCATCGACTGCGAGACCTTTATCCTTAAAACACTCCTAACACCATCGACAGAGACCTATATCCTTACGGCACTCTTAACACCATCGACAGAGACTTTTATCCTTACGGCACTCTTAACACCATCGACAGAGACCTTTATCCTTACGACACTCTTAACACCATCGACAGAGACTTTTATCCTTACGGCACTCTTAACACCATCGACAGAGACCTTTATCCTTACGACACCCCTAACACCATCGACTGAGTTACTTTTATCCTTACAACACTCCTAACACCATCGACAGAGTGACCTTTATCCTTACAACTCTTAACACAATCGACAGAGTGACTTTTATCCTTACGACACCCCTAACACCATCGACAGTGACCTTTATCCTTAAAACACTCCTAACACCATCGACAGAGTGACCTTTATCCTTACAACACTCTTAACACCATCGAAAGAGTGACTTTTATCCTTACGACACCCCTAACACCATCGACAGAGTGACTTTTATCCTTACGACACCCCTAACACCATCGACAGTGACCTTTATCCTTAAAACACTCCTAACACCATCGACAGAGTGACCTTTATCCTTACAACACTCCTAACACCATCGACAGAGTGACCTTTATCCTTACAACACTCTTAACACCATCGACAGAGTGACTTTTATCCTTACAATACTCCTACCACCACCGACAGAGAGACTTTTATCCTTACAACACTCCTACCACCATCGACAGAGTGACCTTTATCCTTACAACACTCCTAACACCATCGACAGAGTGACCTTTATCCTTACAACACTCTTAACACCATCGACAGAGTGACTTTTATCCTTACGACAACCCTAACACCATCGACAGAGACCTTTATCCTTACGGCACTCTTAACACCATCGACAGAGACCTTTATCCTTACGGCACTCTTAACACCATCGACAGAGAGACCTTTATCCTTACGACACTCTTAACACCATCGACAGAGACCTTTATCCTTACGGCACTCTTAACACCATCGACAGAGACCTTTATCCTTACGGCACTCTTAACACCATCGACAGAGAGACCTTTATCCTTACGACACTCTTAACACCATCGACAGAGACCTTTATCCTTACGACACTCTTAACACCATCGACAGAGACCTTTATCCTTTCGGCACTCTTAACACCATCGACAGAGAGACCTTTATCCTTACGACACCCCTAACACCGCACGATGGTCTGGTTTGGGGGCCGCGGGGGAGCTCGACGCCAGACAAATGGTGGCACGACGAACAGGAGGAAGGAGGATGTGTAAAACCACCACTTGATTTCCACTCCGATTCGCGGCCGCTGCAAAGGATCCGCTCCCGTGTAAACAAACATTGGAAATCGCTTAAACGGAGATGGCCAGTGGGAGAGTCTGGGTGCCTCCTCGACCCGCCAAAGACTCCTGCACGATCGCTTTTTTCTTTTTCCCTTCCTTCTATTTTCCTTTTTACATACTCCACACTTTTTTTTTCCTCCCACTTTTCCAGTTTTCTTTCCTCCTTAAACTGCTTTTCGATCCATATTAGTATTTTATATTTCCTCGAATCAGTAAATTACTCTCTTCCATCTTTCCTCTATTATAACTCTCTCTCTCTCTCTCTCTCCTCTCTCTCTCCTCTCTCTCGCTCTCTCTCTCTCTCTCTCTCCCTCTCTCTCTCTCTTCTCTCTCTCCTCTCTCTCTCTCATCTCTCTCCTCTCTCTCATCTTCTCTCTCTCTCTCTCTCTCTCTCTCTCTCTATATATTATATATATTATATATATATTTTATACGCACACTAAAACTTGATAAAATTAAAAGATGACAACACACACACACACACACACACACACACACACACACACCACACACACACACCACACACACACACACACACACACACACACCACACATATACACACGCACATACCAATCTCAGGGCGGCAGCAGCGACATGTACTGTACACGAACCTGCAAGAGACGAGAAAGACATTATGAGAAGATGCAATACGGGATATAACATGTGTGTGTATGTGTGTGTGTGTGTTGTGTGTGTGTGTGTGTGTGTGTGTGTGTGTGTGTGTGTGTGTGTGTGTGTGTGTGTGTGTGTGTGTGTGTGTGTGTATACCTATCACTATGTTTGTATTTTAATGTGTACGAAAAACATTCTTCCTTATCTATCTTTTCATCACTATCTATTTATCTATATATCTACATCCCTACCCTTACACATTTATCTGTCTGTCAATATATATGTCGTTGTCTATACAGTGGACATAAATAGATAGACAGATACACACAGGTAAACAGAAAAGGAGTATATACACCACTAACTCTAAGTCTCTTCCCCACCTTCCCTCTCCATCTATATACTCGTAATTGTAGATAAATAAACAAATAGAGAAATATATAGAAAAGAAAAAAAGCTCAACAAATCAACACTCAATAGTTCCTTCCACCCCAAGCCAAGGATTGATGCGGCCATTACACTGGCTTCAAACACTTCATGATATCAAGACATAAAGACTACCTAACTTGGCAAAATAGTTCGTAAATATATATTTTTTTTTTGCGATGTGACGGAGGAGGAGGAAGAAGAAGAGGGGGAGGAGTAGGAGGAGGAGGAGGAGGAGGAGGAGGAGGAGGGAGGAGGAGGAGGAGGAGGAGAGGAGGAGGAGGAGGAGGAGGAATACAAAGGATACAAAGGAAACAAAAACAGCAACAGACCAATAGGCCCTTTAAAAGGGCTGTTTGCTTTAACTACACTACACTACTAGATAAAAAGAGAGAAAGGATAGGAAGAGAAGGCTCCTCCCCACCCACCCATCCCTCCACCAAAGTGCCGGGAAAAGAAGTGATACAGCAATTAGAAAAATGCTGGAATTTGTAGGAAAGTTGAAAGCTGATCTATGGCTAACTACTACTAGTTTGTGGGGTGGTTTTTTAGGTTTGGATAGATAGGTCATTTTATGGGGTTTTTTGTAATGGTGTGAACACAGTGTGGGGGGTTCAAGGGTGGTGCGGCAGCCTTGCCTGGCGTTTCTTGGGAGGCAGCAGAAACAGGCCCCACTCCGTTCAATCCACTGGGGTTTGGTGTCTTTCCATGTAGGACGCCGACACTTCAATGCCTCCTGCGCAGTGCCCCCTGGTACCTTAAATCCCGATGGTGGTCACTAACTGCGGACCCTAATAAACCACAGCCCCGTCCAGGTCGAGAGTGTAGTGGTAACCGTTAACTCGGGGCTATCTGTGTGGTTTGAGGTCAAAATGTATGTTGGTGTAGGCCAGTGTGGAAGTTCAAGGTTGGGTGCGGAGCCTTGCCGGGCCTTTTTTGGGAGGCAGCGTCAATCGGGCCCCCAGCTCCTTTTTCAATCTTGGGGGAGGCACTTTCCCAGTAGGACGCCGTGCACTTCAAATCCCCCCTGCGCATGCCCCCGGGTATAAAATCCCGATGGGTCACTAACTGACAGGGCCCTTATGAAACCACACCCCGTCACGGGTCAAAAGTGTAGTAGTGCCGTTTAGGGGGCTGTCTGAGACGTGTGGGAGGGGTTGGAGACGCGACTCCAATCTTTTTTACGCAATGTAGTAAGTATCAGAGGCCCCGAGATAAATTTTATTTTTCCGAGATAAAAAAATGAAAATGGGGGTTTGTATAAAATATTTATCGGGCGATTTTTAATGATTCTATTGTTTTTGATTTTACTAGTCTGACGGCACCCCCATTCCAACTTTTAAAACCCGGGTTTGTGAAGAAGTACTTTGTTTCTTTCGTTAAAAACCTTTTTCCTGCTTTTTTTTAAACCCCTTTGTTTCTATTTGAGCTTGACCGGTTACGTGAAAAGATTTTCTGGGACACGTTCGTAATCCATTGAAATTTTAAAGACTTCATGGGGTCACCTCTTACCCTTCTTTTTTGTTAGTGGGAATAAGTTAAGTTCTTTGAGCCGATTTTCGTACGATTTATAGAAATCTAGGTATTTTTTGGGTTCCGCGCTGTATTTTTTCTATTTTTTCTAGTTTATCATGTCCTTTTTATAATAAGGTGACCAAAACTGCCACGTATTCTAGATGGGGGCGAACAAGCGATTAAAAAGAGTGAGTAAACTTTTTCAGTTTGAAACTAAAATTTTTCGTCCAATAAAGACAACCAATTTATTTGCATTTTTACCCCCTTTTAAAATTTTTGGGGTTATTGGGTTTGAGATCTTTCGAGATTTTAACGCCTAAATCTTTTTTTTTATTAACACTTGTTATTGGAAAATCGTTCATCACTAACTTTTTGGGTTTTAATTTCCCGATATGTAGTACATGCATTTGCAAGGTTAAAATTTCATTTGCCATTTTTTTTGCCCATTTTTTAGGGGTTTTTAAGTCGTTTTTTTTGATTTGGCCTGAATTCTGAGGGGCTATGTTTCTGTGGGGATTTTCGTGTCATCAGAAAATTTGATTCCTGCATGTGTTTCCCTCGCCCAATGTCTTTTATGTTATTAAAAAAAGGATAGGTCCGAGAAGACCCTTGGGGAAAACCCCACTATTTACACGGGTCCAGTCAGAAAATTTTCCATTTATTCCCCCTTTGTTTACGATTTGACAGCCATTTTTTCTTCCAATTTGAAAGATGGCTGTTTTACCATGAGTTTTTACTTTGCTAATGGACGCTTATGGGAATTTTGTCGAACGTTTTTTAAAATCGGGGTAAACTACGTCTCTGCCCTCGTGTTGTCGTACATTTTAAATACACTTTTGTAAAAAATCAAAAATTTGAGAGGATAGCGTTTTATTTCTGAATCCTCTGCGAATCTTTGATTATGTCATTTTTTTCTAAGAACTTAACGATTTTTTTCTCTTATAGGATTCCTTAATTTCCACAACTGATGTTAAACTGATTTGGGGGATAGTTTTTCCGGGGGGCGACTTGTTCCTTTTTTAAAAATGGGTGTGAATTTTGCTAGTTTCCCATTCGCAGGAAAACACCAAAAACATAAGACAAACACACCAAAAACCGTAAACAGAAAACACCAAAAAACCCGTAAGCAGAAAACACCCAAAAACGTAAGACAGAAAAACACCCAAAAACGTAAGACAGAAACCCAAACACTAAAACAGAAACACCAAAATAGCAAACGAAAACACCAAACACAGTAAGACAGAACACACCAAACACAGTAAGACAGAACACACCAAACACAGTAAGACAGAACACACCAAACACAGTAAGACAGAACACACCAAACACAGTAAGACAGAACACACCAAACATAGTAAGACAGAACACACCAAACATAGCAAGACAGAACACACCAAACACAGTAAGACAGAACACACCAAACATAGCAAGACAGAACACACCAAACACAGTAAGAAGAACACCCAAAACAAGAAGACAGAAAACCCCCAAAAATAGCAAGACAAACACACCAAAAACGTAAAAAAGAACACACCAAAATAGCAAGACAGAAAAACCCAAAAACGTAAGACAGAACACACCAAAAACGTAAGACAAACACACCCAAAAACCGTAAACAGAAAAAAACCAAACAAAAAGACAAACACACCAAAAAACAGTAAGACAGAAAACACCAAAAAACAGTAAGACAGAAAACACCAAAAAGCAAGACAGAACACCCAAACACAGTAAAAAAAACAACCAAAAAAAAAGTAAGACAGAACACACCAAACACAGTAAGACAGAACACCCCCAAACACAGAGACGAACACACCAAACATAAACAAGGACAAAAACACCAAACACGTAAAACAGAAAACACCAAAAATAGCAAAACGAACACACCAAAAAACCGTAGACAGAAAACACCAAACCAGTAAAACAGAACACACCAAAACAGTAAGACAGAACACACCAAAAAAAGTAAAACAAACACACCCCAAAAAGCAAACAGAACACACCCAAAAACGAAAACAGAACACACCAAACACAGTAAAACGAACCCCAAACCCTAGCAAGACAGAACCCAAAACCAACCCCAGTAAACAGAACCCAAACCAAACACAGTAAGACAAACACACCCAAACATAGCAAAAAGAACCCCCACCAAAACAGAAACAGAAAAACACCAAACATAGCAAGACAGAAAACCCCCAAACATAGTAAGACAGCACACCAAACACATTTTGACAGAACACCCAACCAAATAAGACGAAACACCAAAATAGAAAAGAACACCCAAACCAGAAAACAGAAACACCAAACACAGTAAGACAGAACACACCAAACACAGTAAGACAGAACACACCAAACACAGTAAACAGAAAAACACCAAAAATAGCAAAAACGAACAACCAAACCAGTAAGAAAAACAACCAAACACATAAGACAGAACCCCAAACTAGCAAACAGAACACACCAAAAAACGTAAGAAAACACACCAAACCAGTAAACAGCACCCCAAACAACAAACAGAAACACCCAAAAACAGTAAGACAGAACACACCAAAAAATGCAAGACAGAAAACACCAACATGTAAACAGAACACACCAAAAAAACAAGACGCACACCAAAAACAGTAAGACAGAACACACCAAAAATAGCAAGACAAAAAAACCAAACATAGTAAACCCGAAACACCAAAAAACAAATAAGACAGAACACCCAAACTAGTAAGACGAACACACCAAACACAGTAAGACAAACACCCAAAACAGTAAGACAGAACACAACAAAAAAGTAAGACAGAAAACCCCCAAAAACAGTAAGACAAAAACACCAAACACAGTAAAACAGAAAAAACCAAAAGAAGAAGAACAAACCCCAAAAAAAAACACAGTAAACAGAACCACCCCAAAACGTAAGACAGAAAACCCCCAAACACAGTAAGACAAACACACCAAACCATAAGACAAACACACCCAAAAATAGAAGACAAAACACCCAAAAATAGCAAACAGAAACACCAAAAATAAAAACGAACACACCAAACACGTAAAACAAACAACCCCAAAAACGTAAGACAGAAACACCAAACACGTAAGACGAAAAACCCAAACACAGTAAGACAGAACACACCAAACATAGCAAGACTGTGGTGAATTTTGCGTCAGGTTTTAAAAAAATCGCAAAAAAAAAATATCACGGGCCCCGTTGTCACTAAAATTGATAATTTAAACAAAATAAAATAATAATAAGGCAATAATAACTATGTTATGGTTATATTTTTCCATGTATAGTATATGTATGTATGTATCTCTGTGCGTATGTATGATTCTGTATACATGTATCGTTCTTATGTATTATACATTATATATATTTGCTTTACTACTTAAGGTCATTTCCTCATGTATGTTTATTATGTTGTTTTCTATTTTTCCTGTAGGCCTTCGGGTGTAAATAAAACAATTATTATCATTTAATTATTATTATTATTATTATTATTATCATTTTATCATTACTATTATTATTTTTATTAATTTTTTTTATTATTATTATTTATTTTTTTTTACTAAATTTTCATTATCATTATTATATTTTATTATTATTATTATTATTATTATTATTATTATTATTTATTTTTATTATTCTTTTTTATTATTTTACTATTCGGCCCGTTTT
>JACEEZ010002201.1:124022-139980 GCA_016584305.1 Chionoecetes opilio
AGCGAACAGTTGAAATAAAGCAAGAATAAGGATACGGTGTTGTACACAGAGAGTGAGTTGCGTGAAAATAGAAGACAAAGGAACTATATTAGAAGAGTCGTCTGACAGGGAAGGCAGACAGACCGTTCGACAAGGCAGTGGCAGACACAACAAAGCGTAAGGAATGTGTTGACTGAGAATTCATGCGAAACATTCATGTCTTTGAGCTTGAAATATTTCAGAAGCAAAAGCGAGAGAGAAAGGGAAACGGATTTGTTGAAATATTTTCAGACTTTGTTGCCGTGAAAGCGTTCTCGAAACTCGCGACGAAAGTGACGCACTGGAATGTGAAATCAGATGTATATAGAAACCATTGATGGATATAGTAAAACAAAATAATGAATTGATAGGACTAATGTTACTAAAATATATCAATCAAAACAACAACGAGATATAAGAGGAACCTAAACACTTATATATAAACCAGGAGCAAGATATGGGAAATTGCAATCAGCAAAATACTAGTAAAGGAATACAGTAGTGCAAAAAGAACACTTGACATGGAAGAAAACATAAAGCAACGCAAGGAAAGGAGCAGCCGTGATTATGATGCGCAAAATTTAATGTGAAAAGGAAAATAATAAAACGGATGCAGAAAAGTTACTTGAGCGAGGAGCTTCACCACTGGGAGATCACAATAAGAAAGTCTCTACAAAAGGAGATGACGTACAAAAGAAGAAGATGAAGTTGTACAAAAATATAGTTCCTCAAATGGAGTAATACACCAATGGAATGCATCACCAGAGCAAGTATGCAAAACAGTTAAACAGTGAAAAACTAAAGAAGAGAAAAGATGGGACATTACGAGCTTGAATCAATCCTGTGTATATACAATGAGGTAAATAGAACACACACACACAACCACACATAAATACACACACACACACACACACACACACACACACACACACACACACACACACACACACACACACACACACACACACACGCACAAGTCGAAAGTTACATTACTGCAACTTCTCACGTGCTACACACATGTTATTTGGTACACAACCGCACACCCGCTTTGATCCGCCTGCGTGGCCGCGACAACCGTGACGCAAACACCCATTACCTCGCGTCAAACAGTGGCGGGACAGGCGTCACAAGCATATCAGTTAAGCTATGCGCTGAAAACCTTTGTATTATTATGGACGCAGAGAAATACGAGTCAACAGTTGCCCGAGACCTCTTTTCTTTCTCATTTTCTGTCATCCTCCTCCTCCAAACTACTTTTCCTCTCTCTACAAGGTACTTCTTCTTCTTCTTCTTCTTCTTCTTCTTCTTCTTCTTCTTCTTCTTCTTCTTCCACTACTTCTTTATCTACTTCTTCATCTTCTTCCTCCTCCTCCTCTAGCCCCCCCTTCCCCCTCCCCCCTCCCGTCAAGGTCCCGTCAGCAAGAATGGTATGAACAGCTGCGGTTTCTTGCGGTTTTTTTCTGTCGCCCAGTTGTGTGGGGTGAAGTATGCGTCACGTGGCAAGGGTTCAGTCTCTGCAGATCTTTACAATATTTCAATGTTCACCGCAAGCACACACAATGCTGGTCATCACACACGATAAGAGGCATTGAACATTTTCTGAAAACGAGCACATATATTATGTCATAATAATGTAAATCAAAGACATTACAAAAAGTATAATAACAGTATGCGAGTATACATTTTCTTTATCACACTTGTATTGTAATTCTCTTCGCACTGAACAATCATGAATAATACTGTATTATTGAAGACAATGATATGCTTGGATTTATCATTCAGAGATTATACTACATTGTATCATAAAAAGATTTAAAAAACCAAGAATGAGAGGAAGATGAAAGACAGAAACATTATATTTTATTGACCTCGTATATTCTTGAACTGTCAACTATTGCTATTCATTTTCCTGCTATTCTTACATCTACATATTTTTACCTCATATTTTTCTTGAACTGTCAACTATTGCTATTAATTCTCCTACTATTTTTACTACTACAACTATCCATCACCCCATCACCCTTTCACCATCACTACAAACATCATCTTGCCTCAGCCCCACCTCGGCTAAATCCACTGTGGCATTGTACTTGCCCTTGAAGGACGCCCTAAACTAGTTACCCAATGCGGTAATGACCCTCAGTGTCTTGACTCCCAATGATGCAGGAGGAGGAATACTAAGGAATACAAAGGAATACATAGGAAGAACAGACAGCAACAGCCCTACTGGACCAAACGAGGCTGCCTGTGTGACTACTTTCTACCACTATAGTTTCTACGTGTTGGAGGTAAAAGAATAGCAAAGTTAAAGGAGGAGGAGGAGGAGGAGGAGGAAGAAGATGTGGTCGAAGAAGTGGTCGAAGAAGAAGAAGAAGTGGTCGAAGAAGAAGAAGAAGTGGTCGAAGAAGAAGAAGAAGTGGTCGAAGAAGAAGAAGAAGTGGTCGAAGAAGAAGAAGAAGTGGTCGAAGAAGAAGAAGAAGTGGTCGAAGAAGAAGAAGAAGTGGTCGAAGAAGAAGAAGAAGGATTATGAGACGAAGGAGGAGGAGGAGGAGGAGGAGGAGGAGGAGGAGGAGGAGGAGGAGGAGGAGGAGGAGGAGGAGGAGGAGGAGGAGGAGGAGGAGGAGGAGGAGGACTATTGCCACCATTCACCAGCCTAACAATACCATAAAAGCTAAGTGTATACAACTAAAATCAGAACCAAAACTTCCATCATCACCACCACCACCACGTCCTCCCCCCCACCCACCCCACCCCTAACCTGCCAATTACGGGGGCAGGAGTGGCGGTTACCTGTCGGCCACAACACAGGTGAGAGATGGCCCGGCAGGAGGGGTGAGGGTCAGGCAGGAGGGAGGGGCAGGGGGCGTGTGTGAGTTAAGCCTTGATTGGTTGAGCGTTAACTCTATTATGACCTGACCACTATCCGACCCTCCTACAACAATAGCCAGGAGGAAGAGGAATAATAATAATAAGAAAAATAAGAAGCAGAAGAAGAGAAAGAGGAAAAATAAAAAGGTGAAGAAGAAAAAGAAAAAAAGATAGAGAAGATTAAGATGAAAAATAAGTAAAGAAGAAGAAAAAGAAGAAGTAGAAGAAAGAAAAATGAGATGATTAGCGAAGTAAACAAAAAAAAAGTATAGGTTGAAACACAAAAACAAACACGCATAAAAAAAATGCGTGTGGCCAACTCCCCCCTCCCCCCTTACACAGAGAAAAGGAAACAAGGAGTAAGGGGAGTACAATCGTCCCATGGAACCACTTACACACACCATGAAACCAACAAATACACAATCACTTCTTAGACGCGACCGCTTAAGTGGAGGACCTTAATTAGAAAATCGAGCTCCACAACATCACCTCCCCCTCCACAGTACCACTATTAACCTCCACCTTCTTCTCCACCTACCACTACCACCACAACATCTTCCCCTAAAAATATTCAAGCACCGAAAAAAAATATGGGAGAGAAAGAGTGTATAAGAGGGAAGGTTGGAATACAGGAACTACCATGTGTAGGTCTCACGGCTTCTTGTTGTAGCTTCCTTTTTGTTGATGTTCCTATGAAAATGAGGGTTTGGTGGGTGGCTAAGAGAGTGAAAAGGAGATGGGAGGAAAATTTGACGGGTGAAGTAAAAATGGAATAGGTGAGCTGAGGGTACCTTTGGGAGGGAATACGCAGGGACAGGGGGGAGGTACTAGGGAGAGTGTGGGGCTTGGGGGGGGTGTTGAAGAGGTGGTGGGAACGAGGCACGGGGAAATGATAAGGGGAAAGGAGGAGGTAAAAACGTGGAATAAAAAAGAGAAACGATGAATGAATGAGATATGAAATGGAAACTTACAGAAGACGGGATGTGGGAAAAGTATATGTGGAAAGAGTAAAGACATGCTGAGTATAAGAGAGAGAGAGAGAGAGAGAGAGAGAGAGAGAGAGAGAGAGAGAGAGAGAGAGAGAGAGAGAGAGAGAGAGAGAGAGAGAGAGAGAGAGAGAGAGAGAGAGAGAGAGAGAGAGAGAGAGAGAGAGAGAGAGAGAGAGAGAAAAGAAAAAAAACCATGTATGATTATAATGATAATGCCACCATCTTCACAATGCCCCCAGCCCCCCACCACCATCACCACCACTGAGTGAACGTCCATAGTGTTACCTATAGTCGTCTGTAGTGTTGCCTTATGGTGTCTGTAATGTTCGTAGGATGTGATATAATGGAAGTTCAGAGTCATGATGTTAAGTTTGTCACGTCACCATCACCATCACAGCCAGCAGCTACATCACCATCGGTCACCACCATCACCATCACGACTATAAGATGATAAATTGTAATAAATTGATGATAAATTATAAAATGATAAATGATAAAGTGATGATTAATTGACTACATAAAATAACTTGTCAAAGATCTCCAAAGCACTTTCCACACGCTATTACTTAAGGAATATAAAACATCCAAGCGAAAAGAATTAAAGTCGGCCAAACGACAACTTTCATTCCTAAAAAAAAAAATTACTATGGTGAGATCGAAACACACGCCAACATGAAGCAGTTTGCCACAATAAGTGTTGCGTAAACTTGTGTGAGGCGTCAGTGCACACACCAACACAGTGCTGGCTGGTGTGTGTTTGGCGCCACATCGAAAGTCACTGCGGCCAAGGAGAGGAAAGAAGCCATCTGCACAACATTTACTTGGCGTACATGTGCCTCAGCGATACGTTCAGGGCATGGAGGTATTAAGGGTTTCAATATTAATACCTCCATGGTTCAGGGGGTCCATCAATACTGCCCGTGAAAGGAGAATTTCTTTCGCATCAACACGGACGAGAGCAACAAGGTGAAATCGCGATCAACACCGTGAGAGAGAAGGCAACGCAAGGGCGGCAGCTGATGTCACTTGGGCCAAAGTTAAACAAGTAGGAAACAATTCTCATGCAAAATCAGTTTGGAGGAAACCTGATTTTCCTCGTTAGCGAGTGACTGAGAGGCATGGGGACAACAAGGCGGCCTGGCACACTGTTTGCCAGCACACGGGATGACGAGGGAAATACTGTTAAGCTCGTGCCAGGAAAATCTAGCGAACCGGCATGAAAATGTGTTGCAAATTGTGAAGAATGGAGTCAGTTGAGAGAAGTCACGAAATAAACTCCTGCATCTACAAAACGTTGAAAATCATAACTATACTAAATAAAACAGACAATAATAACAAAATAGTAATAATAATAGTACAAATAAAAATATCATAGACATCGCGTAGGGAAACAAACGCTCAGAAGACAAACCCGTGAAGACTATAGGTATTCACGGCGACCCCCAAGCAAGTCTACACAGGTATGCCACTGGAGGCTGTACAGGTATTTGCATCAGACAGGAGAGGCAGGAGTTGCAATATTAGTTTCTTAAGAGTAAATAACTTTAAAGAAAGTTTTTAAAATGCAGGAAGGAAACTTTGTTGCTAAAAAAAATAAGACGAAAAAGGTTAGCGAAGATATAACGAAAAGTTGTATTAGATCAAAGGTCTCTCTCTCTCTCTCTCTCTCTCTCTCTCTCTCTCTCTCTCTCTCTCTCTCTCTCTCTCTCTCTCTCTCTCTCTCTCTCTCTCTCTCTCTCGGCTCAGCAAGGGCGAGGATGCGTTGAGCAAATAATGGCCTTGAGATTACTTTGCGACCTTGCTAACTTTAAGAAAAGCAAATTATATGTTTTGTTTATTGATTTTAGTAAGGCATATGATAGAGTGCCTCGGGGGAAATTAATTCAAGTGTTGCAGTCGCTGGGGTGTGGCGGGGTAATGCTGCGAGTGATACAGGCCATGTACCCGTGCACCCAGAACGTGCTGCGGTCCGCGACCATATAGACACCACGGCGGGGGTGCGCCAAGGGGCTCCATCCAGCTGTTTACTGTTCACCATATACATGGACCAGTTTGTTAGGATGCTGAGGCGTAGTGTTGGGCCTGATGGGTTTCTTGGAGACTTGCATATGTTATTACTTATGGATGATATGGTAATACTGGCCACGTCAAGGGATTCGTGTTTGAGAAAACTGAGTGCAGTACTGGATTATTGTCGTGAATATGGAATGGTGTTAAATGAAAAGAAAACAAAGGTTATGGTTATTCGCGGCACGGCTGAAGACAGAATCCCGTTATTAATGCATGATATTAAGATTGAGTACGCTTCGAAATACCTGTACTTAGGGGCGTGGTTTAGCGATGATGCAAAAATAAATTCGGCGTTAGGTCTTCACGAAACGTCAGGAGAAGCACAGCTCAATAAATTTGCTATATTTTGTGCTGCGAATGCTAATATGCCATACATTTATAAGCGCAAGGTGTTCGATGCTGCAATGACATCATCTCTTCTGTACAGTTCAGAAACCTGGCTAGTAACGTATCCGAAGAAGATCATTGCACTATACAACAGAGTCGTAAAGTGATTGCTAGGAGTCAGGAAATATACAAGTCCGGATCTCTGTATGATTGAATCAGGCATACAACCAGCACAAGATGTAATTGCTAGGAGGAGGCGACATTTTCTTGTCACGGTTGAGGGCACCAGATGAAGGGGAACCTTTCCATTTAGCGTTCAGGTTGTGTGAGGCGGCCAATACTCCGGGGTACAGATTCCTGACACAGGCACTAAGGTATGAGAGCATTATTGTAAACTCACTTGACAGGGTACCTAGACGGATTCGGGAGAAACCCCAGACTGCCTCCAAATATGTCACATATAGAAACCAAACAACGCCGGATCCTCTGTACATTCAGTGTATGTAAATAGGGATTTTATCCCGGATTATAAACGCCAAGCATTTACGAGGCTACGTACGATGTCCCATAATCTTAGAATAGAAACTGGCAGGAGAAATGGAATACCGAAAGAACTACGACTGTGTTCATGTGCAGAAAATGCAGTGCAGGATGAGTCCCATGTGTTGTTGCAGTGTCCACTCTCCAGCCAATGTAGAAACAACTATATATGACATGCTAGACTTCTCCAGTATGGATAATTTGATGGGTACAAGTGATACAGTAGGCTATCTGGGCAGTTATATATATATGATGTATTGAAATTATATACGTAAGGGATGTGTCACCATAGTAGATGTGTTTTGTTTGTATGTTTTAGGTTAATATGAAATATGTAAGAGTATAAATTTGGACAAATATGAGGAAATTATACATGTAATAAGGTAAAATGTTTGTGAAACTTTTTTCAATAAACTAATAATAATAATAATCTCTCTCTCTCTCTCTCTCTCTCTCTCTCTCCTCTCTCTCTCTCTCCAGTTTCCCCAAAAAACACCACATTTCAGCAGATCCAATGTGACTGCATGAAAGAGGCACGTACAATATAATATACAAACAGATCATGTATTCCATACATGATCAAAACTCGAAAAAAACAGAAAAGAATAATTCAAAATCATATCTAAGGTAAAGAGAGAAAAATTTGCTCAATAACTAAAACTTTGGAAGAGTTTTCATATTTTCTTCCCGGGGTCTCGGAAGCACAAAAGAGAGAGGAGAGAGAGAGAGAGAGAGAGAGAGAGAGAGAGAGTATGAGAGAGAGATGACGCAGAGAGAGAGAGAGAGTAGAGAGATAGAGGGGATGACGAGAGGAGAGAGAGAGAGTAGAGAGATAAAGAGAGAGAGAGAGAGAGAGAGGAGAGAGAGAGAAAAAAAAACCACAAGCCAGATTCGTGGCAAGAGGGACGACCAAGAGGCGGCCATGACCTTCCAGGATTCCAATAAGAAACACGAAGGAATAACTACTGCTTAACTTTTGCATTAGTGAAATGGGTAAAACCAAGGCTAAGGGAATATAATCTCTTTTCCTTGGCCTTGGACAAAACACTGAGTCTTGAGAGAGTCTTAACAGAGCGGCGAGGCGAGGCGAGCAGCTCTGAGCCTCGTCATGCTGGTGGGTGTTCTTGTTGATTATATGAACGATGGTGCAATAATTTAGGCGAAAATGACGACATATCACCACAACCATCATCACAGCACACGCTTTCACCACCATCACCTAAACAACACACACACCATCACTTTCACCACTAACCATCACTTTCACCACTAACCATCACCACAACACACACACCATCACTGTCACCACTAACCATCACCACAAACACACGAGCCACGTCACCACAAACCATCACCACAAACACACACTTTCACACAACACACACTGTCACCACAACCATAAAAACCACAAACCCACTGGTCACCACTAACCTCACCACAACCACACTGTCACCACTAACCATCACCACAACACACACCATCACTGTCAACTAACCATCACCACAAACCCACTGTCACACAAACCATCACCAACAACACACACTGTCACCATAACCATCACCAAACACACACGTCACGACTAACATCACCACAACACACCACCATCACTGTCACCATACATCACCACAACAACAGTCACCACTAATCATCACCACAACCACAACCATCACTGCACCACTAACCATCACCACAAACACACACTTTCACCATAACCATCACCACAACACACACACCATCACTTTCACCACTAACCATCACTTACACCACTAACCATCACCACAACACACACACCATCACTGTCACCACTAACCATCACCACAACACACACACCATCACTGTCACCACTAACCATCACCACAACACACACACCATCACTGTCACCACTAACCATCACCACAACATACAGTCACCACTAACCATCACCACAACACACACACCATCACTGTCACCACTAACCATCACCACAACACACACTTTCACCACTAACCATCACCACAATACACACACCATCACTGTCACCACTAACCATCACCACAACACACACTGTCACCACTAACCATCACCACAACACACACACCATCACTGTCACCACTAACCATCACCACAACACACTGTCACCACTAACCATCACCACAACACACACTGTCACCACTAACCATCACCACAACACACACTGTCACCACTAACCATCACCACAACACACACTTTCACCACTAACCATCACCACAACACACACTGTCACCACTAACCATCACCACAACACACATTGTCACCACTAACCATCACCACAACACACACTGTCATCACTAACCATCACTTTCACCACAAACCATCACCACAACACACACTGTCACCACTAACCATCACCACAACACACATTGTCACCACAAACCATCACCACAACACACACTGTCACCACTAACTGTAGTGGTCAAAATGACCATCTACACCGTTGTCACCATTATGTAGTGCCCACCTTGGGAGTGTACTCTACTCTACAGTCCTGGTTACTCCGCTGCCACCACCCACATTAAGTGGGAAAAATATATGAATGAACAAAAATAAAAGATTTAAGAAAATATGTAAGTACTGGTTGGAAACTGAATGACAACGCGTTAATATATTCCTAATTATAATATATTTAACTCTTACTGTCTCACTTGGTAATTATTATACATTCACAAGTTATCTTAATATTAAGTCTTCCTTCCCTCCTAGCGATACGCACGCGAAATGCTCAAGTCGTTATCCTAATATAGTTTACTATCTTTGGTAACTTCGGTTGCACTGTCACCACACATTAGCGATAACGCACATGTAATGCTTCCAAGTCGTCATCCTAATCTAGTTTACTATCTCTGGTAACTTCAGTCGCACTGTTACCACTTTAACGATACGCATGCGTAATGCTCAAGTCGTCATCCTAATATAGTTTACTATCTCTGGTAACTTCAGTCGCACTGTTACCCCTTAACGATACGCACATGTAATGCTCAAGTCGTTATCCTAATATAATGTATACGTAGTCTATCCCACTTCCAACGTTTCCCTCTCACTTATTTTTCTATTTCCTTCTTTCTCCTTGTCCTCACACGGCTGGCTGTGACATGTTGTAGTTGCCCCCTCTGCTAATTTGTGAGCGCTTGGCCCCCTGGTCCGCCAACAGCATCCTACCTTGGGACCCTAAGTAATACACTTTATTAGTCCTGGTCAACAAAAGGAATCACCAGTAAGTCATGTCTACATCTCTAGTTAACAAACATTTCATAACATACCTTTACCAAGGGCGAGAATATCACCTCCCCACAGGCGACTTAACTCAATGAACGTCGAGCTGCTTCTAAATTTATCCTAACCTAGAATCCCCGTTCTCACCTCGTTTCGCTACGTGTCTATTTACTACTGGCTTAAAATATAAGCCTAACCAGTGATTCAGGAATGAGGCGTGGAGGAAAATTCCTCGTTAGCTTATTGATACTTATGTGTTATTTCATCTCTTCCCCTATTAATGTAATTTCTCGCGTTACATAACCATCACCACAACACACATTGTCACCACTAACCATCACCACAACACACACTGTCACCACTAACCATCACTTTCACCACAAACCATCACCACAACACACACTTTCACCACTAACCATCACCACAACACACATTGTCACCACAAACCATCACCACAACACACACTTTCACCACTAACCATCACCACAACACACACTGTCACCACTAACCATCACCACAACACACATTGTCACCACAAACCATCACCACAACACACACTGTCACCACTAACCATCACCACAACACACACTGTCACCACTAACCATCACCACAACACACACTGTCACCACTAACCATCACCACAACACACATTGTCACCACTAACCATCACCACAACACACACTTTCACCACTAACCATCACCACAACACACACTTTCACCACTAACCATCACCTAAACACCACAACAAACACACTTTCACCACTAACCATCATCACAACAACACACACCATCTTCACAATACATACCATCACCATCATCACCACCACCGCCACTTCTATCTTCTATTACACTGTCAATGTTAAACAAGCCATCACCATCCCCACTACCACCCACACCACGGCCCCGACAGCCACCACTAACCATCACCACACACCATTTACTATAATAAGCAACACGATGCACACTAAATCCACAATACACACTAATACTAAATAAAAACACACTTGTCACTACCATCTCCACCCATTTCCATCCATCACACAGAAAATATGTATGAACCCCCAAAACACATTAACGTCCATCACCACAATAATATAATGATAACATATATTGATAATAATAATATAATAATGTAATAACCTAAGAAAACGAGAGTACAACCAACAATAATAATAATAATAATAATTATATATATAATAGTAATTAATAATAATAATAATAATAGTGATAAATAACAACCCAATTACACATAATTTCTATAATAATAATAATAATAATAATAATAATAATAATAATAACAATATCATCATCATAAACAAAGGTTCTTCCATTATCAAATGTACGTACGAGTAATTGGATTTGCCTAACATATTTACAAGTGTTAATTAGTCTACAGGTATTATCAAGAGAAAGAGAGAGAGAGAGAGAGAGAGAGAGAGAGAGAGAGAGAGAGAGAGAAGAGATGAGAGAGAAGATGAGAGAAGAGAGAGAGAAATAAGAGGAAGAAGAAGAGAGTAGAAATGAGAGAGAGAAGAAGAGAGAGTATAGTTACCCTTTCTCCTCCTCCTCCTCCTCCTCCTTGTACAACAATGTCCTTTGTTGTTTGTCCATGTCCTGTTCCAACTGTCCTCTTACATGTAGTTGATAGTTAGTAGTATGTAGTACAACAGATACCCTAGTTATGGACCAATAAGTCTCCTGGTGTCTGTTATTCCTATGTATTCCTATGTATTCCTATGTATTCCCTTCTCCTTATCTACCACCTCCTAATTTCCAACCTCCCCTCTACATCCTTCTGTTTTCCTCCCTCACTCCCTTAAATCCCAGCTCCCCCTCCTTTCTCCTCCCTAAATCTCCACCCCTCTCCCACAAATCCCCCCCCCCTCCCCTCATCCTGTTCCCTAAACCCGTCTGGCCCTGAATTCAGCCCGAAATCGCTCCCTTACAGCTTTAGTTTATCCAGGGGAAGAACATGCTTTGTCAGCCTCAGACGCGGAGGGAAGGGAGGGAGAAAGGGAAGGGAAGGGAGGGAAGGGAGAGGGAAAGGGAAGGGGGTAAGGGAGAGGGGAAGGGAGGGAAAGGGGGGGATGGGAAGGGAAAGGAAGGGAGGGGAGGGACTGGTAGGGAAGGGAGGGAAACTGGGAAAGGAAGAGTAAAGGGAGGGAAAGCGAAGGGAAAAGGAGAGGGAAAGGAAGGGAAAGGGAGAGGGAAAGGAAGAGAAAGGGAGAGGAAGTAAGGGAATGGGAGGGGGGAAGGGAAGGAAAGGAAAGGGAGGGAAAGGGAAGGGAAAGGGAAGGGAAAGGGAAGGGAAAGGGAAGAAAAGAGGAGAAGGAAGGGAAAGAGGGGAAATGGAAGATAAATTGAGGGAAAGGAAGGGAAAGCGAGGGAAAGGAAGGGAAAGGGAAGAAAAGGGAGGGAAAGGAGGGGGAGAGGGAGGGGAAAGGGAAGGGTAAGGGAAGGACTGGTAGAGGAAAGATGGAAAAGGAAGTGAAAGGGAGAGAAAAAGGAGGGGGAAGGAAGGGAATGGGAAGGGAAAGGGAGGTCAAGGGAAGGGAAAGGATAGGGAGAGGGAAAGAAAAGAACAGAGAGGTAGCTAGCAGAAGGGACGGAAGGACGGGGCTGTAACTTACGTATAATGAGACAGATGGAAAAAACAACGAATGGAAAGAAAAGGTGAGGTAAAAAAATGAAGAGGGGACGGAGGAAAGGGAGGAAGCATCTTGTTCCTTGCCTCTCCACTTCCCTCCCTCCCTCCCTCCTTTTCCCTCCCTTTCCCTTCCTTTCCCTCGCTTTCCCTTCCTTTCCCTCAATTTATCTTCCATTTCCCCTCTTTCCCTTCCTTCTCTTTCCTTCCCTTTCCCTTTCCTTTCCTTCCCTTCCCCCCTCCCTTTCCTTATTCCTTCCCTTCCCTCCCTCCCTCCCTCTCATACTCTCTCTCCTCTCTTTCCCCAATATCTCTCTCTCCCTCCCTCCCTCCATCGTCCTCTCTCCTCTCTTCTCCCCAATATCTCTTCCTCTCCCTCCCTCCCTCCATCGTCCTCTCTCCTCTCTTCTCCCCAATATCTCTTCCTCTCCCTCCCTCCCTCCATCGTCCTCTCTCCTCTCTTCTCCCCAATATCTCTTCCTCTCCCTCCCTCCCTCCATCGTCCTCTCTCCTCTCTTCTCCCCAATATCTCTTCCTCTCCCTCCCTCCCTCCATCGTCCTCTCTCCTCTCTTCTCCCCAATATCTCTTCCTCTCCCTCCCTCCCTCCATCGTCCTCTCTCCTCTCTTCTCCCCAATATCTCTTCCTCTCCCTCCCTCCCTCCATCGTCCCCCTCTCCTCTCTTCTCCCCAATATCTCTTCCTCTCCCTCCCTCCCTCCATCGCCTCTCTCCTCTCTTCTCCCCAATATCTCTTCCTCTCCCTCCCTCCCTCCATCGTCCTCTCTCCTCTCTTCTCCCCAATATCTCTTCCTCTCCCTCCCTCCCTCCATCGTCCTCTCTCCTCTCTTCTCCCCAATATCTCTTCCTCTCCCTCCTCCCTCCATCGTCCTCTCTCCTCTCTTCTCCCCAATATCTCTTCCTCTCCCTCCCTCCCTCCATCGCCCTCTCTCCTCTCTTCTCCCCTATATCTCTTCCTCTCACTTCCTTCTCACTTTCTTTCCTTCAAGTATTTCGCTCTTGTTTTTTCTCTCCCTCTTCAGCGTCTCTTTCGTTTAATTTATTTTCTTTCTTCTTACTTTTTTATCATTCCTTCATTTTATTTCTGACTTTTTATCTTTTTAGACGTACATAACATCTTTTTTTTCCTTCCTCATCTCTCTCCCTTTTCTTGTTCAGGCTTTTTTTCTCTCTCTTCAGCATCCCTATTGTTTCATTTATTTTCTTGCCTCTTCCTTTCATTATCCCTTCATTTAATTTCTTAATTTCTTTGTTTGTTTTATTTCTCATCATTTTTATCCAACTCACGACCAAAATCAAAGTTTCATCTACTCTTTCGCCTCTCTGTCTTTTCCTTTCTTCCTTGACTCCTCTTTCTTCCTGGTCTCATAATCACCCTCCCGAGGCCTCTTCTTCCTCCATGTCCTCTTCCTCCTCGTCCTCTTCCTCCTCCTCCTCCTCTTCTTCCTCCTTCTAAGCGTGGATTCTAACTTTCCCCCTCCTCCTCCTCCTTCTCCTCCTCCTCCTCCTCCTCCCCTCCTTTCCTCCTCCTCCTCCTCCTCCTCCTCCTCCTCCTCCTCCTCCTCCTCCTCCTCCTCCTCCTCCTCCTCCTCCTCCTCCTCCTCCTCCTCCTCCTCCTGCTGACACTCGCACTATATACCTCCTTTTTTTCCCTCCCTTTTTCTTCCTAACTCTCGTCCTCCTCCAGGGAAAATTAGTTGATCTTTTAACTATTTTTTTTTTACCTCCGTCTTCTCCTCTCCGTTACAGTAAACAAGGGGGGGAGGGGGGGAGGAGGGAGGGAGGAAGGAGAGGGAGGGATGAGGGGGAGGGAGGAGGAGGGGGGGAGGGAGGAAGAGGGAGCTTGTCCTGTATTTTTTTTCTTACGTAGTTCTCTTTTCATTTAACGTGAGTCAGTTTTTTTCTTTCTTTTACCATAATTTCGTCTCTTTCTTCAATCATCGTAATAGTTTCGTGTTTTGGTTTACTTTTTCATATATTTTCTATTTATAGATCAATATATTTTTTTTTTGTTTCCTCAGAATTTCCATTATTTTTTTCCCTTTTCCTCCTCTCGAACAACTTTTCAATTCTCTTCTCTCCCTCCCTACCTCCTTCCTACCTCGCTCCCTCCTCCCTCTCTCTCTCAGTCTCTCCCTCCCTCCGTTATACCCCGGGGCCTTGGTGGGACAAATCAGTTTAGAGACACAAATGGGATGGCGAGGAAAGAGAGAGAGAGAGAGAGAGAGAGAGAGAGAGAGAGAAGAGAGAGAGAGAGAGAGAGAGAGAGAGGAGAGAGAGAGACAGGGGAGAGAGAGAGAGAGTGCCTTTCGATCCTACCTCCTACATTCTCTCTCTCTCTCTCTCTCTCTCTCTCTCTCTCTCTCTCTCTCTCTCTTCTCTCTCTCTCTCGTTCTCTCTCTCTCTCCTCTCTCTCTCTCTCTCTTTCTCTCTCTCTCTCTCTCTCATCCCGTCCCTTCCAGCACGTACACATTTTAGCTCCCGGGGCGGCGGCGGCGGCAATATCAAATCAACTTGTCACGAATTGAATGGTAACAATGAGGCAATTTGTGACTATCTATGGATGTCAGCGGCGGGGGTCTGGACGGCACCCCTATACATACCCACACCCCTACACCCACACCCACCCCTACACACCTCTACACTCACACCCTCCAATCATCCATGAACACATACCCAATATACAGTATACTATAGGAAGTTACAGCCGCCAATGAGAGGCAAGGGGGTATTGGATGTGTATGTCCCTTTCTTTCTTTCTTTCTTTCTTTCTTTCTTTCTTTCTTTCTTCCTCCTCCTCCTCCTCCCCTCCTCCTCCTCCCCTCCTCCTTCCTTCCTTCCTTCCTTCCTTCCTTCCTTCCTTCCTTCCTCGTCCTCTTCCTTCCTTCCTTTTCCTCCTCCTCCTCCTCCTCCTCTCTTACAGATCAAAAAACGACGAGCGGACGGCGGTAGCAGCATCACCTTAACCCTTTTTACCCCACAGCAACGCTGGGTCACGTCCCGTTTCCGCAAATACTAATCAAAGTAACTTAATCAAGCGCCCTGTAACAGTGGACCCTAGACGCCCAGCCGGTAAACCCTCACGCAAGGTTAACAAAACTATCAAGGAACTTAAATTACTCTACACAATTGCCAGAAGCATTATTTAAGCGTAACGAATTATAGCATACGTTGTTGCCAACGCCAGATATCGTCAGTATCATGGAATTGGGTCAACACAAAAGAAAATTATTAGCTGAAATAGCCATCCAGACTT
>JACEEZ010002203.1:0-10000 GCA_016584305.1 Chionoecetes opilio
TTTGAACCAATGAAGCAAACATTCGATAATTGTTTTTTCGATAATTTGACCTCTTCAACCACTGAGTCAGATGTATTTCTTTAGTAAACACGTGAAAAACATATCATATAGACACACACAAACACACTGCGACTGTAGGCATAGCTAATCACACACAAAAAACCTCACCGCTCATTTAGAAGGAAGAATAAGGTAGACGGTAAAGTGTAAACAAAAAAACCCTAAGACAAAGAAACAAAATAGTCAGTGCGGAGTCAGTGGGGAGCTTTAAAAGGAGGCTGGATAAATTCATGAATGGGGATGAAAGGCAGATGTAGGTTGTGTTAAGTAACAGGAACTACCATGTGTAGGTCTCACGGTCTCTTGTAGCTTCCTTATTTTCTTATGTTCTTATGTAAAATACAGCCACCGGGCACGTGATTAATACCTACATAAAACGATGCGGAAATATTGAAATATATTAAAACACACAAAAATCCCCCTATATTTAGTGTAATAAAAGAATAGTCAACAAAATATCGGTAAAATTTACGGCGTTACTAACTGATTGAGTCATATTTCTTTTACGAAGGCCTTAAACTCAGACTTTATATGGAAAAGTCATAAAAAAACTGGAGTTTTCAATAAGGCTATGTAATCCTATATTGGTGCACGAATAAAAAAGTGATTATTCGTTTTAAAATGCGTAATTGGCACCTCGCAAATTGGCGGCGAGGCCAGCCTTCCTCAGAGCCAATCAGAGGCCTGGCATCTCTCCCTACATCTCTCAGCCAATCAGCGTTCAGGAACCAACTGGGTGGCCATGCTTAGTGTTTATTCCCGATATAAAGACCTTATTTAATGGGAAATAAGATGAGATTTACCATTAAATACCTTATTTATGGCATATTAGTGACCATAGGAGTATTGTTAGTGATAAATATAGGGTGGACGATAATACATTGCCACCATATTAGTCTTTCATCGTAATATTCTCCCTGAAATATATGACAATATGAAATATATAGTTTGATGCCGGTTATTAGTGGACGAGAACTGCGCGTTCGCTGTTTAGGTCAGACACATACACTGGGGGGCTAACTCCTCACTCTTAGCCTCTCTCGCTTAACCACATACACCACACCTGTCACTATGGTGTCTGGACGATTCGAGCGAATACTTTTTCGAGCGGAGGATCATTCGAGCGAATACATTTTCGGTAAAATTTCGGTAGTGGGCTTTCAACGATTTCGAACTTAGTTTTCCGGAATAGTTTTGATGTGTAATGAAGGAATCTGGCACTCGTTTTTGTCGGAAATAAATGTTTGCTTACATGTGTGTGGGGATCCCCGCCCCACAAACCTTGCTCGGATTCTCACTGCCGTAGTATTGATAAATGACAGTGCAGTCCTCGTCAATTTTTACCGCATTTATTTTTACTTTCATGCACACTTCCAAAGAAAAATGAATGAATGAATGAGTTTCTACACTTACTTCTTCTCCAACCTCGTAGTCTTGGTGGCTGTGAGAATCTGTCGCAAGTTCTCAGCCACCACGACGCGCGATCCACCTCCACGACGTCAAGCACATGTGGGTGTGTTTAGGACGGTTAGTACACGAGTCACGAGGCAATCCTGCCAACCCAGCTGCTTAATTTAGCTGTGGCTATTCTTGTTGTCGCAGGATAACTTGTTTGAGTATACCATGTATTTTATGCAGCATAAGTTATAAAGTAAAATTGATTGATGTTGTATTTTACATGTCAAAAAAAAGTAAATGTTCCCAGATCCTCAGGTAGATGAATTCAGAAGAGATGGCCTGGCATATTCTTACTTCAGCTGAGGAATGGGCTGAGGTCAGTCATGGCTACTATGTAGGCAAAAGAGTGCATAAAAAGTGGGAACGGGGGGTTATAGAAATAATAAATGATAAGAAATGAAATATTAAGGACGGTGAAGAAACTGGGTGGTGGGAGAAGATTCGGTGGGTGTGGTGTATGCGGCCGTGGTCCCGTCTGGGAAACTCTATCATCCCGTGTCAAAGGCATCCTAGCGGGGGGCCAGTGGGCGGGTCTGCGGCGCAGGCTCGCGGCTTCGTGTGAACCGGCTATCCTCCAGCGTGAAGTCTGTCACACGCGAGAGCTGCTGGAACAGGCAAGGTGTATCCTGTCACCCCGATAACGGTTTCACTTCTTTCAGAGTGACTTCTTTTTCTGTCGCAAGATACCGGCCTTGACACGAGAACCGTTCAACTCACGATTGTTTATGAGGCAGTGGGGCACACTGGTGACAGACCTGTCCCCAAACTGTGGCCGCGCTTTTAAGTTGGAGTAGGCGTTTCCTCACTGGTGCCCCCTAAGTACATGCTATTGTGGAAAACCAAGTCAGTATTAATAATTAGCGGAGGGCCTACTTTCCATGTTGTTGCCCAAGTGTCTCAGGATACCTAAAGAGTTCTTTCAGTTAGGTTGCGGTTCAGTTTGTCTCTGGTTCTGGGTTTCGCGGTCCACAGAATGGAGACGCAAAAACCCGAATACCTTCCATGTTTTTTTTGTTTACTAATATACAAACTCCAGCAGCAATCTGGCGGAGGCAGATAGGAAGTGGCGGTTTTTCCTCTCCTGTCTTTGTGTAGTCGCTGTGCTCGCATTATCACGTGATTCTGATGATAACTAAATAATGATGTCCGTACCTGAGCAACAATCCCGACCTGTGCTTGGCATCTTTGGCATAAATTCACGTGTTACGTTGGTACGCGAATTCAGTACACATAGCGATCAAGGTTTAAATAATGCCTAAGTCAGGGGGGGGAGTGGGTGTGCACTGGTTGGAGGAAAGCGGTCCCGCGAAGTGAGAGAGAGGAGAAAGAGAGAGAAAAGGAGAGAGAGAAGATAGAGAGAGAGAGAGAGAGAGAGAGGAGAGAGAGAGAGAGAGAAGAGAGAGAGAGAGAGAGAGAGAGAGAGAGAAGAGAGAGAGAGAGGAAAGGAAGGCAGGAGAGAGCTGAGAGAGAGAGAAAGGATGAGAGTAAAAGGAGAGTACAAGAGAGAGAGGAGAGAGAGAGAGAGAGAGAGCAAGAGAGCAGAGAGAGAGAGGAGAAGGAGAGAAGAGAGCAGGAGAGAGAGAGAGAGGGAAAAGGAGGAGAGACAATGAGAGGAGAGCAAGGGGAGAGAAAAGTGTGTGGGTTGTCACCAAGATAGTAGCTAATCCCTTGGTTGTCACCACCTCGGCGAGAGGAGGCGATCCCGTAGTGTACGGTAGCACGGCCCCCGGCAAGTGAAGGTCTCGGTTTCGATTCCCTCCGAGCGTCTGCCTGCGGTACGTGCCCATCGTGCCTTTTTTTCGGTGAACCCCTACCTCTAACTCATGGCGCAGTGGTAGGATCGATAGGAGGATAGTGAGTAGGAAGTCGTAACACATTCCCCGGGACTTGGGGCCCTGGGGGGGCCTTAGTGGGGGAGGAGTGTGCATTGGGTTGTCACTTTGGCGGTGAGTGAGTCGACCGGTAGTGTAAACGGTAACCTACGTCCGCCCGGCAATTGGAAGGTCTCTCGGGTTCATCGCCCGACGGTGCCACCTGCCTTTTCGTGAACCCCCCTACTCTAAACAACAAGAGAGCTAGAAAAGAGAGAGGGGGGATGGACTCCTCGCGCCGGCCCGGCGTTGCTAACCACTGATTGGTTGCTAACACTTACTTATTACGACTAAACACTACACTGCAACCTCGTCCTGCTTAAAAACGGCAAAGCCTTTCCAGAAAAACCGTCAGCTCACCTGACGGTCTCCTGGAGTGAGGAGTGTGTTTGTTGAGCTTCTAGGGATTTAGAATTGCTACGTCTGTGATGGAGATGTTGTGTGAGCTGGAGAGCGAAGTGTGTTGTTGCTTCTACGGTCTACGGGGGTTGAGAGAGTTGGTAAGTGTGGTAGAGTGAAGGAGGCTGAGGTGAGAATGTGTCCGAGGAGAGTGTAGTGAAAGGGTTGTGGAGATGCGCTTTAAGACTATTCTGGAGGCGATCAAAGACCTGAAAATGATGCTTTGCAAGTGAGTAGACGAATTGAAAAAGCGTTTGTGATGAAGCAGGAAATAGAGGATAACTTTCTCTTAAGTGTGGAGGTGAGTGTCCAAGTGGAGTGAGTTGGAAGGGGCACATTGCGAGGATGTCCGGTATGGTTACCAGAGCGTAAAGATGTGACTTCGAGAGAGGCTACTAAGGTCACACAGTAAGTCACCAGGGATTGGTGTTTGGAAGGTAGTGATCATGGGAGCCAGCCCGCGCCGAAATGTAGCAAAAGGTAAACGTATTGGACCAATGTTTGTGGTGTGCACGAACCAATTTCAGGTACTCTCTCTCAGAGTTGCAATAGGGATATACGGAGGTAGGAAGTGACGATACAAAAAAAAATTTTTACATCATTAACACGAAGGTAAAATTCTTGGGTTTGTTTTGGGTGACAGCATGTTAGCATCTTGCCGCAGGTTCTGTAAGCAGGGAAGGGATATTGCGCATGAATTCGGTGAGTTTTCCAGGAAGGGATAGTGTTCTGTTAGTGACAAGATAGTTTGAGTGCAATGGCTGACCAAGGAAAAAGCCCATCGTCTGCCTGAGGGCGCTGGGGGGAAATGATGTTGAGTGTGTAAGAAGTGAGGAATTTACTACGGGCGGTTTCAACGGAAAGCTTGTATGTAAAGTTAGGTACATGGGATGGGTTCCCTGTGTGGTGTTGGTGTCCGTTCCAATACACTTTGTTGACCGGCTTGTTTTCTGGTCACTTTCCCAGGGCTATTGCCTTGATGGCCGGCCTGGCAGCTAATCATTGCAAAGATTATCATGGTTGGCCCTTCTTCTGTAGCAACTGGGACCTCTTTTTTCTCGTCGGCAAACCACCTCTACGTCAGGGATGGGGTTGCACTTTTCAAGAAAGGAGTTCAGATCGTTGGTCTGAATCGCCTTGAAGCGGAGGTAGGTGTCACTGCAACTGCGTCCGGCTTTTTTAATGCATAGAGAACCGGTGGAGTATACCACTCTACCACTGGGGTCGGGGTAGGGAAATCCTTTCTCTGTCCGATACTAGGAGGAGTTTCCAGAAGCAAGGGAACAAAATTTAAAGTGAATTCGTAAGAATAGGAGAGGAGGGGGTTTAAGTTTAAAAGATAGAGGGAAAATTGACAAATAAAAAAAGAGGAGTTGGCTTGAAAGTTACTATCACATCTGTAGGGGATTTAATAAAAAAGTACTAGATTTACTGATAGAGGATAAATAGTTTATAGATTTTTGAACATAATAGCGTAAGTTAATTAAATCGTCCCCTTCCAGTCACCCTTTTTTTTTTTTTTTTTTTTTTTGGTGCCTAGTTATGTTGAATGTACATGTCAAAACACCTAATCCACACCAAAAATATTGATTTCCATTCCAGGCCTTATTTCCGTAAAAACTCACGACTTTTTGTAAAAAGCTCGAAAAAAAAAATCTTTTTCCCTCCATCTGGGACTACGCTGTTTTGATGACGTCAGAACAGGACGGTCCCGCAGACGACCTGGCTGTCTGACACCTGTCGCAAATGTTTCATGTATGAGCGATTTGTAACTATCGGTGTCGACGCAGAGAAATCTGTCGCTGTGACAGATCTAGAGTACGGATGGCTCAATCTGACAAACCGAAAGAATGACCCTAGTTCGCGGGTAATCACTATGAGGTCAAAACCTCAAACCTCAGATTGTGTCCTGTGTGATCCTATATGTTTGTATTCCCGAGTACGAGGTGGATTGAACAGGTGTTGCAAGCCTGAGGTTCAGACAGGAGGACCTAGGCCTCTCCAAAACATGCTGGTAAATAAGGTTAAAACCATGTGTGTGTGGGAAATCAACAATGAAGGTAGGTAATTTCGAGAAAATCCTATTGGTTGTTTTTTTGTGGGCTAACAGTCCCAACTTCTTCTACTTTGCGGAAACACACGTACTATAGTCCTATTCACTTAAAGCTGGATTCCTGGGAGCGGCGGCTTTCGATGCCTAGTCGAGTATGTACCGACGGTCGCTGATTGGCTGTAGCCTTTCGTGCAGGTGGCGGATGGTTGTTGTACTTGCCTTGGCTAGCAACCCAAAAACCCTTGCGCTGCCGTGTCCTAAAAATACTCATAATTTTCTTTTCTTGGCTTTACCTCATCTCTACCACGATGCGCACTATTTTGTTTGCATCAGTAAATCAGGCATGATTGTTCAACAACAACACGCCATTCATAACTCAATAGGGTAAAAAATAAAGTCATGACTGACTATTCACAAGAGTTAGGCGGACTTTTTAGGTTTCTCAGTGGCATTGAATGTTGGTACTCCTACCGCGATATAACCAAGCTAACCAGAATAATATTTATATGAAAGCTGAGTTTCCATCGTGTTCATAATACATTGTTGGCATATCATGGAGTAGTAAAAAAATAATACAGTAAGACTTATTACACTATATAGATATTTAAAGGAAAGGTAAAAGAGTGTAGACATAAACATATTATTTCTTTCTTGCTTATTTTGCCTCAAACTCGCTCTAAAACTCCATAGTTTTTTGGTCACATTCAATTTTCAAGAACCTGTTTCATCAAAAATCCTTATCTTTTCCGCATTCCTCCTGTGTTATGTAGCACGTACCAATAATGGAAAAGAGTAGGTGGTCAAATGGCTAAAGAATGTTAAAAATACTACTGCAGAACTGGCACAAGTGACGGGTGAGCATTGCTTCCTAGATAGAGAGACTGTTTTCTTCTCGGGGAGCTATCAGAGGCTCCACCCGTCCGGTGGAGCACACCAGTTTGAGAAAAACAGTTTAACATTTCGTAGGCATTTGACCACCTACTATTTTCCTTATTGGTACGTGCTACATACGCAGGAAGCGGAAAAGTAATAAGGATTTGAAACAGTTCTTGAAAATTAAATCTCACATGTGACGCAAAAACCTATGGAGTTAGAGCGAGTTGAAGCAAAATAAGCAAGATAGATGTTTATACACTACTGGTCCCATCTTTTTACTTTCCTTTAATTATCATTAATATTCCATGGTAGTCTTACTGTAATTTTTTTGATGCTCATGATATGCAGCAATGGTATTATGAACACGGAGTGATAGGGGCTCGCTTTCATAACTATTATCTGGTAGCTTGGTTATAATCGGGTAGGAGTACAACATTTCAATGCACTGAGAACCCGTAAATAGTTCCGCCTAACTCTTGTTGATAGTCAGTCATGACTTATTTTTTACCCTATTGAGTTATGTATCTGGCGTGTGTTTGTTGAACAGATCACTGCCTATTTAATTGGATGCAAACAACATAGGCCTAATCTTGTGTAAGAGATTAGTAGCCAAGAAATATGAATATTTTCTGGAGGCAAAAGGCAAGGGTTTTTGGTTCGGCGAGGCAGTACCACCACCATCGCCACCTGCCCGTAGTCTATCAGCCAATCACGACGTCCCTTACAAAACTCGGCTAGGCCTCGAGCAGCTCCCAGCCCCAGGAATCCAGGCTTAAGTGAATATACTATAGCTTAAACTACAGCATAGAGTTTGGAAAAATGCGGGCGGGCGGCGGGAAGGCGAAAGTGTGACAAGAACAGGCCCACACCACCACAGGGTCTCTCACCACAGGGCAAAACGCCCACCTCCACAACTGAGTCACTGTCTTGAACGGGGTGGTTACGGGGGGCTCCCCGCCCTTGTCCAGCACACCCGTGTAACACCAGGCTCACCTCACACTCGTCGTCCCAACCCACAACACTGGGTAGCCCCGACAGTCGCGCTGCACACATCTCACCCAGTCTTTTCACCACGCTGTGTAGTACCCTCCGCTACACACCCGTTTCTCTTTTCTCAACACAACTCTGTTCGCCCAACACACTATAAGGCGTGTATCACCCTACAAAAAAAACACACGCACTCCTTTCGTGTGCACAACTTTTCCTTCGAAAGGCACAGCTTGCTGGTCTTGGCTCTGCAACTCCTAATGATAGCATGCATGTATGCATATAGCAAAAAAAATCTATCCAGAAAACACCTCAATATCTTCAAGTACTATATTTATCTCTGTGTTTCGTGCCTCTGATGATCAGCGCGGGAAGAGGAGCCTCCTTTTTCGCTACGGAGGTCCACCGAGCGCCTGACCCTTAGCGGTCTGCAAACCTTGGAGTGTTTTTGAGACTTCGGGGAATTTGCAGATTTTGATTGCGATTATTTAAAAACGGCTGACTGGATACAAAAAGTGAACACTTATTGTTTGATATTCTCGTTAAACAATGGCTATGATTTGATTGCATTAAATCATGAATGATGAAATGGTCTAAACGATTACTTTAAAAAGAAACATGGTTCGATATGTCCAAGAAATGTATTCGATCCGGAAGTCCGCGATAGCTGGGTGATACGTTATTCTCATAAGGACAGAGTAGGGCAGACGAGGTGGAAGAGTCCTTGCGCTTTTAATGCAAGAGATGGCATTGGCATCGTGTTTTGTGTTAATAATGTCTATAAAAACAGATGACTCAATGACAAAGATAGAGTCTCTAATATGGAGTAGAGGTTACGGAGGAAACTGAGAAACTGGTTTTTGGGGTGTAGTGTAATAGGTGCGGCCTCCAAACTTAACTTATAGTTAAAGAGGATTCAGCTACCTATATTCTGGGACAAGTAAATAAACCTACCGATGGCCCTTCTCGCTCTGCAGATTCAATAATCAGACTATCGTGGTGTGAAATTTTATATCCTTAGGTATATAGACTGGGATTTTAATCATAGGTGACAGCGACGCAGATGAATTGTTAAATATAACCAGGATAACTTCCTCAAGATCAGCAATCAAGGAGCCTACTAGAGGAAATAATATTCTAGATCTATTGCTGACAAATAGTGACGATTTTAGTTACAAATGTGGAGTCCGGTGGGAATTTAGATAATAGCGACCTCATTATACTGTGTGTAGACAGATCAGCATTAAGCTTAAATGGGAAATTGGAACATTATGGTGACATAAGTCATCGAATGCCTAATTTCAGAAAGGGCCAATTATGCAGGATTCAAAGAACAGACAACACCTGAGGAGTTCTGTTATGAATTGGGGGGAAGGTTGTGGGATGGAAGGGGGAAAAAAACCAAATTTTTCCCAGAATAATGACAGGGGGATGACCAGCTGAAAGGGCCCCCCCAAATGATGAAAGGATTAGGAAGCACCTGGGAGTAAATTGGCTCAGGTTAGGGTATGGTAGTGAGGTCGAAGGCTGAGGAGTAATTTAGAGCGGTTTAGACAAGGGAAGTGAGGTCATGGATGAGGAGGACTAATTATGAGAGATTTAGAAATGGAAGTGGAGGTCGGGCTGAGGAGGATTATACCTCATTTGTAAGGACTGTTTACGGAACAGAACAGAAATATTCCTTATAGGGCATAGTTCCAGAAAGAGTTGATCCAAAATGGCATGACCACCATTTAAACTGCACAACATTGGGTAGTAAAATAACACATACCATTTAATTTAGCAGGCTTCAAGGCAGGATTCGGTAAACCAAAGAACAGTATATAACGTGAATGGCGAGGACACGTGAAGAAATTAACTCGAGTGTGCTAAGAACATTATGAGTTTACAGTTAGCAAACAGCGTAAGGACCCTCTAACAGTGTTCTATCCGATATTCATAAATAGCAAATAAGACAATGGCATTAGCTTGGGCCGTTTAAGTCAGGACAGGGGGAGGTCTGTGAAAAGTACGGATGAGGATAGTGTAGTACAGTCTAAAGGATTAATTTCTTAGTGTTTTTTACGGAGGATACACAGTCCGACTACCTGATAGTGAAACAAGAGTGTGTTCAAGACAGGATCGCGATGAGGAGCAACTCAATCAGTATCTCATTGTGATACTAGGAAATGGTGAAGAGGGTATAGATAAAATGAAAAATTTCAAATCGCCAAGCACACAATGAAGTTGTAGCCCAGGGTATTAAAGAAATGTTCAAGGAGGTTGTTAGTGACAAGTCGTTATGGCACATTTTTTA
>JACEEZ010002203.1:17500-20000 GCA_016584305.1 Chionoecetes opilio
CCATCAATCTTTTTAGGATCTTAAAGTTCACTTGAGAAGTCCCACTAGGTTCTCTGATCCTTTAAGAAAATCTATTAAGTTCTTAAAGGTCTCTCTATCAAAGTCCAGTTTCTACGATTTAAGATATTATGAGTTGGCAGGCTTTCATAAGATAGGTTTGAGAGATGGATTGAGAGGAGGAGGGGGAGGAGGAGGAGGAGGAGGAGGAGGAGGGAAGGAGGGGAGAGGAAAGGAGGGGTAGAAGGAGGAAGAAAGAATAGGAGTAAAAGAATGAAAAAGAATGAAAAAGAATAAAAGATATGAAAAAAATAAAGAGTGAACGAAAAAGAAATAGAGAAGACGAAGAAAAAAGGTAAAAAATAAAAGGTAAAAACTTAATAAAAAAAAGAATAAAAAACTTTAATAATTACGTAATTTCATTAACCATTCTATAGATACAAACCACAGAAAACCAAATGTATAGGATAGACTAAAGAATATATCAATAATAACACGAGGACAAATAATTAAATGAGATAAATTGATACAAATAGAAAATACGTAATTTCTTCAATAACTAATAAATATCCTTAATATGTATCCTATTCTGATCAACCAATATAAATATACACAACAGAAAACCACAATTGTGTATGGGCGACTAAGAGATTATACCAATAAGAACGCGAACAAATGTATATGCTCACGTAACCCAAAGAAACATAAACACACATATTTATCAGTAGCCACAAACTAGGGCACGTGTAAGTATTGGCATTAGTAAAGTCAGTGTCTAGCCAAGACACTACGTAAGGCGGCGCAGGGCAGCGGGCGACATAAACACAGCCAATAACAATGTAAATTAGTGTGTGTTGCAAAAGTAACCGAGTAAATGTGGCGGATCGGCGGTGAAGTATGCGTCTGGCTTCAGTAATTCGGGGGATATATTGCCTTGTTTGTTTCCTGGGTGTTTGGTAAAGAAAGGGAGAAATGGTGTGTGTGTGTGTGTGTGTGTGTGTGTGTGTGTGTGTGTGTGTGTGTCTCTCTCTCTCTCTCTCTCTCTCTCTCTCTCTCTCTCTCTCTCTCTCTCTCTCTCTCTCTCTCTCTCTCTCTCTCTCTCTCTCTCTCTCTCTCTCTCTCTCTCAGAAAAGACGTTATAGGCTACCTGATTCTCTCTCTCTCCCCTCTCTCTCTCTCTCTCTCTCTCTCTCTCTCTTCTCTCTCTCTTCTCTCTCTCTCTCTCTCTCTCTCTCTCTCTCTCAGATAAGACGTTATAGGCTACCTGTGATACAAAACAAATCTTCAAAAGTGTCTTACATATTTTGGATTTTGAAATTAATTAAACAGCAAAAAATTAAATAAATGAAATATATGAATGAAAAACAAAACAAAATCGCCTCTCTATTATTTTCCCTCATAAATTTTTCCATCATACTTTTTTCAATGCATATTTTTGAACACCATTTCAAAACAAGTCTATGGCGGGAAACATGAAATATTCCAACTTACTTTTTATATTAATGCACTTTTTTACACCATTATAAAAACGTCTACAGGAGGAAACTTGAAATAAAGGTCCATACTTCATTTTTTACAAGGAGTTATAAATGTGACCCTTAAAATAACCCTAAAAAGACCTTAAAACCCTTAAAAAAGACATATTTTCCTAGATGTTTTTTTTTTTTAAAAAATGTCCTTAATAACCCTTTAACCTAAAAGTTTTTAGATGTTGTTTTTTAAACTTTTTTTCCGTTGGTGGTTGGTGGTTTCGAGGGTTGAGTAGGACGTCAGGTTAGTTCAGGGTCATTGACTTACCCTTAAAATAACCCTAAAAGACCCTTACACACTTCCATTATCCCAGATTTTTTTTGTTAAGACTTAAGGAACTATCGCCACTAAAGTAAATGCGAGTTGAAATAAATTAATCAAAAACAAAAACAAAATTGCTTCTTCATAAATTTTCCATCCAGCTTTATTATTTAATGCATTTTTCCACACCATTTCAAAAAAGTGTTTAGGGGAAAACTTGAGGTAAAGGTCCATATTTTAACCCCTTGAGACCCAGAACGTAATTTCCATTGTTATTTGGGTACCATTAGACGATTTTTAGTGACTATAAGCAATATTTTATACCTATGGCCTGTTTAGTATCCTTGTCGACTAACTAATTTGGTATATTCAGTTACTTTTCGTAATTTTATGGCTAACAACAGAGGATTTTTTAATAGCACAGGAAAAATCTGGGCGTGAAGGAGTTAATGCACTAGTTTACACCATTTCAAAAAGGTCTATAGGTGAAAACTTGAGGTAAAGGTCCACATTTTAAGGTCATATTTTACAAGGAGATATAAATGTGATATAAAGTAAAGCCCTCAACCTCTTCGTCTGCCTGGTATGACCTAACAAAATTTACGTTGTCACTAAAAACCACCCGAGTAGCCGTGATCTCAGTTAACTACATCACTTTCCTGCCTTTTATAGTACCTGTCGTGATCATTAACCTAAAACTCGGTCCTTCAAA
>JACEEZ010002203.1:25000-27500 GCA_016584305.1 Chionoecetes opilio
CTGTACACTGTCTATAGGCACTGGATCTTTGTCTATACACTGTCTATAGGCACTGGATCTTTGTCTGTACACTGTCTATAGGCACTGGATCTTTGTCTATACACTGTCTATAGGCACTGGATCTTTGTCTATACACTGTCTATAGGCACTGGCTCTTTGTCTATACACCGTCTATAGGCACTGGATCATTGTCTATACACCGTCTATAGGCACTGGATCTTTGTCTATACACCGTCTATAGGCACTGGATCTTTGCCTGTACACTGTCTATAGGCACTGGATCTTTGTCTATACACTGTCTATAGGCACTGGATCTTTGTCTATACACTGTCTATAGGCACTGGATCTTTGTCTGTACACTGTCTATAGGCACTGGCTCTTTGTCTATACACTGTCTATAGGCACTGGCTCTTTGTCTATACACTGTCTATAGGCACTGGCTCTTTGTCTGTACACTGTCTATAGGCACTGGCTCTTTGTCTGTACACTGTCTATAGGCACTGGATCTTTGTCTGTACACTGTCTATAGGCACTGGATCTTTGTCTATACACTGTCTATAGGCACTGGATCTTTGTCTATACACTGTCTATAGGCACTGGATCTTTGTCTGTACACCGTCTATAGGCACTGGATCTTTGTCTGTACACCGTCTATAGGCACTGGATCCTTGCCTGTACACTGTCTATAGGCACTGGATCTTTGTCTATACACCGTCTATAGGCACTGGCTCTTTGTCTATACACTGTCTATAGGCACTGGATATTTGTCTATACACCGTCTATAGGCACTGGATCTTTGTCTATACACTGTCTATAGGCACTGGATCATTGTCTATACACCGTCTATAGGCACTGGATCATTGTCTGTACACTGTCTATAGGCACTGGATCTTTGCCTGTACACCGTCTATAGGCACTGGATCCTTGCCTGTACACTGTCTATAGGCACTGGATCTTTGTCTATACACCGTCTATAGGCACTGGATCTTTGCCTGTACACTGTCTATAGGCACTGGATCTTTGTCTATACACCGTCTATAGGCACTGGATCTTTGCCTGTACACTGTCTATAGGCACTGGTAGGCTTGTGTAGTTAGGCTTTGGGTGGAAATCTTGGAGTCGCGTTGCCCTTTCGTACTATCAAACTATCACAAAAAGTTTTGCCTATTGAGCCATATAATTGTAAGTTTATGTGGATTTTAGCATAAGACGAGACCAAGGCTGAATTTTGCCCCAGGTTCTTCAGCCGTAACTCGATTCGGATTACCCTTTGAGACCCAGAACGTAATTTCCATTGTAATTTGGGTTCCATTCGACGATTTTTAGTGACTATTAGCAATATTTTATAGATATGACCTGTTTAGTATCCTTTTCGACTAACTAATTTGGTATATACAGTTACGTTTTCGTAATTTTATGGCTGACAACATATACATTTTTATAGCAAAGGAAAGATCTGGGCGTGAAGGGGTTAATGAATAGCGTGCACTGTTTAGCTTCCAGATGTGTGATGTGGTTGTAATAGCAAGGCGGAGAGGCGAACAGAGAGGAGAAGAGGAAGGGTGATAGAGAGTTAGGAAGGAGATAAGGAAGAGAAAGAGAAATGAAAAAGCACTGGTAGTCTTGTATTAGCAAGTCAGAGAGGAAAAAAACCACAAAGAAGAGGAAGGGTGGATAGAGATTAATGGGGTTCTCTTCGCAATGCCAGAGAGGGAAAAACCAAACTGTATTTCCATTGTTTTTATTAGCAAGCCAAAGACTGAAAGGTATTGTTAATGGCACATACATCAATCACGACTTTTTACTACTTCACTAGCTCTTCTTCTTCTTCTTCTTCCTCCTCCTCCTCCTCCTCCTCCTCCTCCTCTCCTCCTCCTCCTCCTCCTCCTCCTCCTCCTCCTCCTCCTCCTCATATATCAACGATCTGGACTGCGGACTTGTATCTAAAATATCGAAATTTGCAGATGACACCAAATTAGGCGGTAAAGCATATACTATAGAAAACTGCGAACTCATACAAAGAGATCTCGACAAACTATCAGATTGGAGTGATAAATGGCTATTAAAATTCAATTCCGATAAATGTAAAGTAATGCATATAGGCAACGATAACCTCAAATATAACTATCAAATGCAAAATAAATCGTTAACTGAAGTACAGCAGGAAAAGGATTTAGGTGTCATCATCAGTAATGATCTGAAAACCAGTCCGCATTGCCTAGCTGTCAGTAAAAAGGCGAATATGATGCTGGGCTTTATTAAACGCAATTTTGAACACAAAACTCCGAAAGTAATGACACAATTATACACGTCCTTGGTTAGGCCACACTTGGAATATGCCGTTCAATTCTGGTCGCCCTGTTTCGTAAAAGACCAAGCAAAATTGGAATCAGTGCAAAGAAGAGCAACCAAACAAATTCCATCTCTGTGAAATTCATCTTATGAAGAGAGACTGAGGAAACTTAATATGTTTTCCTTAAAGGATCGTAGAATCCGTGGG
>JACEEZ010002203.1:32500-40000 GCA_016584305.1 Chionoecetes opilio
TTACTACAAGACATAAAAATAAGATAGGCATTGCTAGATTAATCATTACTTCAATACAACGATAAGTATTAATATTTTCAGTATAAATATTAGTATTATTAATCCCTATTTGAGCCACCCATGTGATTGTCAAAGTACTTATAAAAACCTAGGAATACTATAGCAATCCTGTGGGACTTCTAATGCCCTGACATGACTCCTACATGACTCCTGTAGGATGCGTGAAGGAGCGAAGAGGCCCGTGAAGGACTCTGAAGGAATCCCTTTTTTACCTTATAATCTGTCTCAAGGCAAATTTTTACCTTATAACTCTCTCTCTCTCTCTCTCTCTCTCTCTCTCTCTCTCTCTCTCTCTCTCTCTCTCTCTCTCTCTCTCTCTCTCTCTCTCTCTCTCTCTCTCTCTCTCTCTCTCTCTCACCTCTCTCATCACACAAGTCATTCTTCCGTCGCCACCCTTTCGATATTTCCAGACAGAGGGAGAGAAGAGCTTTTAGCAAAATTACCCACAAAGCAGCGAGCGTCAATGGGTCTGTTTGGGAGGCAACATTCTTATGGCCTCTCTCTCCTCTCTCTCTCTCTCTCTCTCTCTCTCTCTCTCTCTCCTCTCTCTCCTCTTCTCTCTCTCCTCTCCTCTCTCTCTCTCTCTCTCCTAGACTAGCCTCACACTTCTTTAACCATTCTTGCTACTACCCATTTTCATCTCTTCTCTCTCTCCTCTCTCTCTCTCTCTCTCTCTCTCCTCTCTCTCATCTCTCTCCTCTCTCTCTCTCTCTCTCTCTCTCTCTCTCTCTTCTCTCCTAGTGTAAGACTCACATTGTATTTACTATTCTTGCTACTGCCATTTATTATTTTTTTCTCTCTCTCTCTCTCTCTCCTCTCTCTCTCCTCTCTCTCTCTCTCTCTCCCCCTCTCTCTCTCTCCTCTCTCTCTCTCTCTCTCTCTTCCTCTGTTTGGGAGGCAACATTTTTACTACCATTCTTGCAAGTCTGATTTTTTTTTTTTTCTCTCTCTCTCTCCTCTCTCATCTCTCTCTCTCTCCTCTCTCTCTCTCTCTCTCTCTCTCTCTCTCTCTCGTCTTCTCCTCTCTCTCTCTCTCCTCTCCTCTCTCCTCTTCTCTCTCTCTCCTCCTCTCTCTCTCCATCTCTCTCTCTTCTCTCTCTCTCCTCTCTCTCTCTTCCTCTGTTTGGGAGGCAACATTTTTACTACCATTCTTGCAAGTCGATTTTTTTTTTCTCTCTCTCTCTCTCTCTCTCCTCTCTCCTCTCTCCTCTTCCTCTCTCTCTCTCTCTCTCTCTCAATCCAGGTAAAGGCCTCCCATACTCTCGTTCCCACATTTATCACGCCGAAGCCTCCGTATCGACAGTGTGTGCAAGGGCGTGAAATGCGAGGAAGGGAGTACCAATGCGTTACTCCGGCCTCGGCAGGAGATGGGAGCGGGAGGGCGGATAGGTGTTGGATAGAGAAAGAGTGAGAGAAAAAAATACGTGGGTAGGATAACAGATGGTTAAGAGAGAGGAGAATGAATAATATAGTAAAACAGAAATAGATAGATAGGCTAGAGAACAAGAATTGTCAGAAAAAAATACACAGGAAAATAAATCACTGTTGTTTTATAAGTAGAATTCTGAAAATAGTGTTTTAGAGAAGTTTATATAGTTTTTATTGATGTCTAAAACTGTTTAATATAAGTAAGTGAGAGTGATAGGAAAAATCCACAAGAGATAGACGAAGAAGAGAATGCGGAGGAATAATGTAGTCTATGGAAAAAATGTCTTATTAATATTCCCTGCATTCGGTCAGCGGTTCGAGTCCACCAAGTTCGTCCTGGCGTGGTGGCGCTTTGTATAGTCAATAACCTTGTAGTTGGTACTTGCAATGTGTCTAGATAGGATCAAAGTATCTTATCTTATTAATATGAAGAAAAGACAGACTAGAAAGGAAAGTCGATGAAGGTATAGAGGAAAAGACACTTGAAGAATAACTGGGATTGGATGGAAAGTTTTGTCATTCAAGAATATAATGAAAATGGAGGTGGTTAATAAAGAGACAGTCGATTAATTTGATTGTTAAGGTAAGGTGATTAGATAACTACTAGTATTTAATTGGAAGGTGTAATAGGGTAGTTAACCCCTTCACGCCCAGATTTTTCCTTTGCTATATAAAAGTGTCTGTTGTTAACTTACAAAAACTAACTGAATATACGAAATTAGTTAGTGGACAAGGATACAAAACAGGTCATAGCTATAAAATATTGCTTATATCCACTAAAATTCGTCTAGTATTGGTCAAATTACAATGGAAATTACGTTCTGGGCGTGAAGGGGTTAAGCCGAAGAACACATTACTGATAATAATGTGATTAAAAAGTTTAGAATGATATAGAGTGAATTTATAAAAGTTATTCCTACATCGCAATAAAGAATAAAAAACAGTCTTATAAGTATAGTAACAAAAAATACAATACAGTTAATAATGTGAGTATAAATCTGATACTAATAATGGGTGAATTGATAAAAATGCCTCCAAGTATTAAAACAAATGGCAGTATAAAAAAACCTCTAATAAGTATAATAAAAAAAGTAATTTCAACACAGATTTCAAGGTTTCCATTACACTTATTACTATTATTATTATTTCCATTCACTTTATTAAACTTATAATCAGAAGAAACACTTAAAATAATAACTTGTAGTTTTACTTGGATTTTTTATGGTAATGTCCACCGTAATAGTGATTGGCATGAAGGGCGAGAGAGGAGAGGGTCTGACAAAGGAATAACAGGAGTAACAAAGGAAGGAAATCACTGAGGCAAGAAAGTGGTTCACAGGCATTATAAAAGAAAATAAATAAATAATAAAAAAAATGAATCAAAGGAAATAAAAAACATTAAAAAAATAAAAATAATAATGGCTAACAAAAACAAAACATACATATATATATACTTAATTATTTAATGTCCGATGCGGGAAGGCAGATACGCACTGAGTGAACGATACTGACTGAACTCTTCCTTCGCCCCTTCGAACCGGGCCATCATGTACTACTACATCATCGTCTATCTATTTTTCTATTTTTTTCAATTTTAAAATTTTGTTATTTTATTTTTTCTATTTATTTTTTTATTTTTTATCTCTCACCCACGTCTCGTCCATCAGTTACCTTCCCTTGGCCGGAGGGAGGGAGGTCGATGGGCGGTCAGAGGGTGGGAGGGGGGATTAGGATGGGGAGCTCTCATCCACCAGTTACCTTCCCCTGGCCAGAGGGAGGGAGGTAGGTGGACGGGAGGGGGAGGGGATGGGGGATGTCTATCAGTTACCTTCCCCTGGCCAGAGGGAGGGAGGCCGATGGACGGGGGATGGGGATGGGAATGGGGGGGGATCCTCTCACCCACGTCTTGCCTATCAGTTACCTTCCCTTGGCCAGAGGGAGGGAGGTCGACAGACCGCCAGAGGGTTTGAGGGGGGCGGGGTCCGAGCTCGGTAAAGATATCCGTAAAGGACTTGTGAGGGAATCGAACCGATCACCTTTTTGTTGACGTATTGAAACACCAACACTTTACACTGAGCTATGGAGCACCCAACTAAAATAATCGAGAAGATATATTTAAACACCTCACCCGAGATCCTACTGTGACTATTACCTTTAGGCTCATTTTGCCAGGCAAAAACCTGGGAAAACACCTTTATTGCCCGTGTTCTCCTAAGAGCTCCGAGATGATGCACCGAGCCTGGGCACCGCTACTCTTATAGGGGCTGCCCACCCTGAAGTATGCCTTGGGCTGTACAGCTCCAAGGTGGTAGGTGAGAGGCGATGGCAGGGTAGTGTAGTTCTAACACACTACTAACTCCAACCTGAGGACACACGGGTTCCTGGCTTCCTCCTCTCCGTCAGACTGACATCAGTGATCCAAGCTCCCTGCCTCCACCGCATGGAGGGTAGGGCTGCTCTCTCTCTCTCTCTCTCTCTCTCTCTCTCTCTCTCTCTCTCTCTCTCTCTCTCTCTCTCTCTCTCTCTCTCTCTCTCTCTCTCTCTCTCTCTCTCTCTCTCTCTCTCTCTCTTTCATCGGGTTAAAAAACGTATCTTCAGGAAAGACTAAGATAAGGATTTAGTCTAAGAGGAAGATAATGAGAGGATGAGGAGTGTGTGTGTGTGTGTGTGTGTGTGTGTGTGTGTGTGTGTGTGTGTGTGTGTGTTATGTGTGTGTGTGTGTGTGTGTGTGTGTGTGTGTGTGTTGTGTGTGTGTGTGGAGTGGTGGTGTGTTGTGTTAGTGTGTGTGGCTGCAGTTGTAAGGTGTGGTGTGTAGTTTGTGTTGTGTGTTGTGTGTGTTGTGTGGTGTGGGTGGTGTAATGCTGCAGTGTGCATCTTTAAAGCAAAGCAGCGCACACATACCAGCAGATCTTGAATTTCATTTCCATCTGAGCACTCTCTCTTTGCGCTCTAGCTCTCTCCTCCTCCTCTCTCTGAGGTCTTGGTCTCTCTGCCTTCTCTCTCTCTCTCTCTCTCCTCTCTCTCTCTCTCTCTCTCTCTCTCTCCTCTCTCTCTCGTCTCTCTCTCTCTCTCTCTCTCTCTCTCTCATGCATTCCTCCTTGCCTTCCTTGCGCTGCCTCATTCTCCTTAACCTTCCTTTCTTCCTTCCTACATTCCTTTTTTCTTCCTTCATTTTCCTGATCACTTCCTTTCCTCCTCCTCAATATTTTCTTTTAACTTCACTTCCTCACTGTCTTCTTCTTCCCGCCACTCAAATAATTATGTTTATTTCTTGCTTTCTTCTACAATTTTTTCTTCCAATTATCTACTCGCTACTTTTGTGTATGCATTATTTCTTTACGTTTTCTCTATTTCCTTTCTTTATTATGTCTTTTATTATGTCTTTTAGTATGTCTTTTATGTCTATCATAATATTTTCTGTTCCATTGTGTTATATATTTTCATGTCTCCTTTGCTTCTATATTTCCTCTCTTTTCGGATATTTCTATGCTTTCTCTCATTATCTTATTAACCTATCTATAACCATGTATCTATATTATCAACGTATCCTCAAAAATTTCCTTCTATCCCGCATTCAAATTTGTTTTTTTCCAGCTTTCTTAAATAATAATCCAATTCTATACTTCTGTGTTCATTATTTTTAGACATTCTTTTAATATCCTATGTTTATTTTATGTCTGTTTATCGTATTCTTATATATTGACTTGTGTTTTATTTCATTAATGTCTCTTCTGTTATTTTCTTTCTATGTATTCTCTCATTAATCACTCTCATCTCATCAACGTATCTGTAATTCTCTCTCAGTTTTTTCATTAATAAATATTTTGTCTATGGATCTCATGTCGTATTTCCTCATTTTTCTTCATCTTTCTCCTTTCCTGCCACTCAAATATGTTTTTTTCTTGCTTTCTTCTACAATTTTCTTGTCCAATTCTCTACTCACTACTTTTCTGTTCATTACTCATTTTAGTTTCCTCCATTTCCTTTGTTTATTAAATCTGTTCATCACATTCTTTTATATTTCCTTGTATATTTTTCTTTAATGTCTCCTTATCTTCTCTATTTCCTTTCATTTTCTTATATTTATTTACTTTCTCTCATTATCTTATCAACATATCTAAAAATTTATCATTAATATATATTTTGTCTGCATCTCACGTCATATTTCCTAATGAGTTCCATGTCATTTTATTCATTCCTTTTGACATGGCTTCATTTCTGCCTTTATTATGTGTCTTATTCATTAATTCATTAGTCTTTGTCTATTATTCATATTTATTCTTCATTCCACCTTTCTATATAATTTGCGGTAATATATTAATGCTTTTCTTATTATCTCCTTTCATCTCCTCGTATCCCATTATGATTCTTCGCTTTTGCCATATTTTTTTTACAGATCTCGCAATTATATTTATGTGTATGTATTATGTATTCACTTGGTTTTATACCAGAATCTAATATATTCGTCTCTCTCTCTCTCTCTCTCTCCTCTCTCTCTCTCTCTCTCTCTCTCTCTCTCTCTCTCTCTCTCTCTCCTCTCTCTCTCCTCTCTCTCTCTCTCTCTCTCTCTCTTTGTATTATCATGCCAAATGAGTCAGTTTTTAAATATATCTCATTTATTTCACACCATTGGTAATTCTCATTATCATTTGTTGAACTTAATTGCTCTCTCTCTCTCTCTCTCTCTCTCTCTCTCTCTCTCTCCTCTCTCTCTCTCCTCCTCTCTCTCCCCTCTCTCCTCTCTCTCTCTCTCTCTCTCTCTCTCTCTCTCTCTCTCTCACTCATCTCTCATCTCCACCGCCAGAAAGGAACGCAAACTTTCTTACCATCCCGACCCAGGCGATAATAACACGTTTGGGTCACGTATTTGCTCCCATTCCTTCATTCCTCCTCCTCCTCCTCCTCCTCCTCCTCCTCCTCCCCCTCCCCTCCTCCTCCTCCTCCTCCTCCTCCTCCTCCTCCTCCTCCTCCTCCTCTCCTCCTCCCCTCCTTCCTTCCTTCCTTCCTTCCGCATCATCATCTAGCCTCATTCTCCTCCTCCTCTTCCCTTTTATGAACCACGTCTCTCTCTCTCTCTCTCTTCTCTCTCTCTCCTTTTCTCTCTCTCTCTCTCTCTCTCTCTCTCATCACTTTCTTATACCATGCCTCATTTCCCTTCCCTTAATCACTTACTTTTACCTTACCATCAACTTATCATTTCCACGTCATTAAGGACCCCACGTAGATAAAGATCCTTAACTTAATGCTATAATTCTGAAAGCGATGAAGGGTCGCTAAGTGTTGGGTCGCTAAAGGTTCGTAAGATAAAGTTATGTTTGAGGATCACAAATAATGGGTTACGAGGATGAGAGACTTACGATAGCCTTACGATCACTCCTACTACCTTAAGACATGTTTTAATCTGATTCATTGCTATGATTTGATACTCATTGCATTCTTAAGGTGGTGGTGGTGGTGGTGGTGGTGGTGGGTGGTGGTGGTGGTGGTAAGCTGTGATAGTAATAGCATTTTATATACAATGGAATCTATGGTTATGTCAATAGTTCAATAATTAATAGGTCAGTACAATAGATACTATGGTACAATTAATAATTATAGTACAATAATAATAGTATGATACAATACTAATAGTAAGTTGTGATAATATTAGCATTTACTAAACACATTGGAATCTTTGGTTATGATAGGGTAATAATGATATTTTTTCTCTCTTTTTCAGGTAAGTGATGTTAACTCATACACCTGAGGATCAATTAGACGCAGTGCAGTTATTGGGTAAGTATATGATGTAGTAATTAATAGAAGAAGACAAAAAGTGCAAGGGATCAACGTTCTGGAGAAATACGTCTCAAAACACACACACACACACACACACACACACACACACACACACACACACACACACACACACACACACACACACACACACACACACACACACACACACACACACACACACACACCAAAATAATAATAATTCCCCCGCAAAATAAAAAGAAAAAGTGAATTGAA
>JACEEZ010002203.1:45000-47500 GCA_016584305.1 Chionoecetes opilio
TTAGTTAGTGGGCAAGGATACTAAACAGGTCATATCTATAAAATATTGCTTATAGTCACTAAAAATCGTCTAATGGCACCCAAATTACAATGGAAATTACGTTCTGGGTCTCAAGGAGTTAATAGTATTATTGATTTTTAGGTATTTTTATATTTTTCATATTATATTATACATACCTTAACTATTATATTCTAAATGGGTAAATTATCCCTTGTAATGAGATATTTCCCTTAAAATGAGTCTTGGGAATACTAATGCCAGAATGAAATTATATAAATTCCTGTTCACGAAATGTCTTGATATTGAAAAGTAATTTAACTCAATGAATTTACGGAAGCGAATGAGAACACAGATTATAAACAAAGTGATTAATGAACGAGAGAGAGAGAGAGAGAGAGAGAGAGAGAGAGAGAGAGAGAGAGAGAGAGAGAGAGAGAGAGAGAGAGAGAGAGAGAGAGAGAGAGAGAGAGAGAGAGAGAGAGAGAGAGAGAGGTAAACAAAGGAGACAGACAGACAGACAGACAGACACGGTGAGCTTTCAAATGTCAATCACAAAAGAAAATAAAGCAAAAATACCTGAAGCAGTCAATTAAAAAGAGCAAATAGACACACGCGAAATCCACTTCAACAAAATACAGTCGTAGAGAAAATAACAGGCCAACAAAACCGACAGATTAAATATATATGAAAATAAAAAGTTGGATGAAGGGACATTTATTACTCTTAATGGTAGTTAAATATCTTAGTAGTTATCTATCTATAGTTAGAAAGATAGAAAGATAGATAGATAGATGGAGATAAAATAATAAGAGGAAGAAAACAACAAGATGGGAAAGAGGATGAGATGAGAGGATGTTTTGTAGTACTGAAGAAAAAAAATAATATCTTCTTTCAAAATATTTATAAAACATAATATTAGTCTTTCCCAAGAAATTTATATAGTAATAATATATATTATTATATATATTATTACTATGTAAATTAATATATATATATTTATATATAATAAATCTTTCCTTCCCCCCGCCCCCCAAAAAATAATAATATTAGTCATCTTTCCAAAAAAAATATATACATTAGTCTTCTATCCAAAAAAAAAAAAAAAATAGTGTATCTAAAAAAAAAAAAAAAAATTGTCTCCCCCCCAAAAAAAAGAATATGTCTTTCCCCAAAAAAAAGAAAAAATATTATTATTCTTTCCATAAAAAAAAATATAATAAAAACAGTGTCTTCTTTCCAAAATAATAATAATATGATGATAATAATAATAATAATAATAATAATAATAATAATAATAATAATAATAATAATAATAATAATAATAATAATAATTTCCCTCCCCTAAAAAAAAAAAAATTACCTTTCATTCCAAAAAAAAAAAAATTGTCGTTCCAAAAGAATATAAAAAAATAATTAGTGTTCTCTCCACAAATAAAAATATTAATATAGACTTCCCAAAAAAATTCAAAAATAATAATAATGTCTTCTTTCTAAAATATTAAATTCATCCTCTTTCCCCGGGCACTGTTAACCTAAGACCGGCCTGCTCCTTGCAATCCTCTGTGTCAACACTTGTTATCGTAACGAGTGGCTTGTTAGAAAGATTTTTGTCCATTACTGAATAGCTTTTGATATTTTTTCGACTTTTTCTTTGTCCTTTTCCCTCCTCTTGTTTTCTTTTCCTCTTATATTTCTTGTTCTTATTTTAATCTCTTTCCTTATTCTATCTGTAATTCTTCCTTGTTCCACCGCATCTTGGCTTCAGCAGCATAATTGAGGAGGAAGAGAAGGAGGGATAAAGAAGGAAGTGAAGGAAGACACTTAACTCCTTGAGGCCCAGAACGTAATTTCCATTGTAATCTGGGTACCATTGGACGATTTTTAGTGACTATAAGCAATATTTTATAGCTATGACCTGTTTAGTATCCTTGTCCACTAACTAATTTGGCATATTCAGTTACTTTTTGTAATTTTATGGCTAACAACAGATGATTTTATATAGCATAGGAAAGATATGGGCGTGAAGGGGTTAAGGAAGCTACCTCATATTCATTCCTCCGAAGAAGCCCAGTAGAGGCGGAAAAATATACGAGTTTTACATTATTCATAGCGATATAATGGGGATTGTTGGCAAAATAGAAGCATTCGACCACAGGTGTCCTACAACATTCTGCTAAATACTGTAGAGGAATGCTTCAAGGCGGATAATATATGCAAGGGATAGATGCAAAATGAGCCAACAAAGAAGAAACAACAGATATAGAAAAACAATTCGAACTATTTCTTCCTGCCACTTCTTCCTTGTTTTCATTAATCGATTTTTATATTAAATTATTATATATATTTTTAGGACATTATTATTATTATATATTTTTTTTGGGAAGAAGACTATTTTTTTTTTTTTTTGTGTGTGTGTGTGTGTGTGTTTTTCTTTGTCCGCCAATTCTTCCTTTCTCTCATCGCCTCTTCGCTTCAGTAGCATAATTGAGAAAGAGAAGGA
>JACEEZ010002203.1:50000-65000 GCA_016584305.1 Chionoecetes opilio
AACCTGTCTATTAACTCTCCGCAAATCTGTCACATTAAAACCTGTCTATTAACTCTCCGCAATTCTGTCACATTAAAACCTGTCTATTAACTCTCCGCAAATCTGTCACATTAAAACCTGTCTATTAACTCTCCGCAAATCTGTCACATTAAAACCTGTCTATTAACTCTCCGCAAATCTGTCACAATAAAACCTGTCTATTAACTCTCCGCAAATCTGTCACATTAAAACCTGTCTATTAACTCTCCGCAAATCATTAAGACATCTCGAACAGTCTCATTAAAATATATCTATTACAAATCTGTCTATTTTAAATGGATCTATTATAAAGCTACCTATTATAAATCGATCTATTCTAAATCGATCTATTCTAAAATATAACTATTTACCCCCTGAGACCCAGAACGTAATTTCCATTGTAATTTGGGTACCATTAGACGCTTTTGAGTGAATATAAGCAATATTTTATATATATGACCTGTTTAGTATCCTTGCCCACTAACTAATTTGGTGTATTCCGTTACTTTTCGTATTTTTATGACTAACAACATACAATTTTTTTATAACAAAGGAAAGATCTGGGTGTGAAGGGGTTAAAATATATATCTATTCCAAAATCTATCTATCAAAAAATCTATATGTTCTAATTCTATCTATTAACAATCATCTATCTATTAAAATATATCAAAACTCTTGTCTATTTCAATCACAGTGTTACCTATTCATCCTGCCTTTGATTGCACCTTTGCACAATTGAAGCACCTTTGCTGCGCCTCGTCGGCTTGTGAAAGAAAAAAAACTGGTTCTGCAAACATTCCATCTCCTTTAGTCGGCACGGAACATTAACACCTTTGATTATAATTTACACATCAAAGGCGAGAGAGAGAGAGAGAGAGAGAGAGAGAGAGAGAGAGAGAGAGAGAGAGAGAGAGAGAGAGAGAGAGAGAGAGAGAGAGAGAGAGAGAGAGAGAGAGAGAGAGAGAGAGTGTGTGTAGTATATATGTGTGCGTGTGTCTTCGTGTGAGTGAGAGTGAGTGAGTGAGTGTGTGTGTGTGTGTGTGTGTATGTGTGTGTGTGTGTGTGTGTGTGTGGGGTGTGTGTGTCTGTGTCTGTGTGTGTGTGTGTGGTGTGTGTGTGTGTGTGTGTGTGTGTGTGTGTGTGTGTGTGTGTGTGTGTCTTCGTGTGAGTGAGTGAGTGAGTGAGTGAGTGAGTGAATGAGTGAGTGAGTGATGAGTGAGTGTGTCTGCGTGTAAGTAAGTGAGTGAGTGAGTGAGAGATAGATAATGTGCGTGTGTGAGTGTGTGTGTGCGTGTGTCTGTGTGTGTGTGTGTGTGTGTGTGTGTGTGTGTGTGTGTGTGTGGTGTGTGTGTGTGTGGTCTGTGTGTGTGTGTGTGTGTGTGTGTGCGTGTGTCTGTGTGTGTGTGTGTGTGTGTGTGTGTCTGTGTGTGCGTGTGCGTGTGTGTGTGTGAATATATATTTGAGTTAGGTCGCTGGTAATTATGTAACCAATATATTTTCTGATATTTGAACACCTAATATTATTTCCTATACGCAATACTGTCCCCATATAAAATTTAATTACCTGAAGTCTTAACACAAATCAATGACTTTACTTTTTTTGCCCATTAATTTTCCTCAGATGATTGAACAGTCAAGATCTTTTTTGTAGTTGTTTAAATATTACCTGATATGGAACAAATTATTATGACGTTCGTGTTATCAGCACACATTAATATTTTCTTATGGAATTATTATAGTAGACGTAATTCAAACATAATATTGACCCAAATACTTCAGGAATACAAAGGAATACAAAGGAAGAACAGACAGCAACAGCCTTACTGAATCAAACAAGTCCTTTTGAGAGAGAGAGAGAGAGAGAGAGAGAGAGAGAGAGAGAGAGAGAGAGAGAGAGAGAGAGAGAGAGAGAGAGAGAGAGAGAGAGAGAGAGAGAGAGAGAGTATGTTAGTAAAGGTAGAAATGCTTGAAGGTAGAAGTCAGGCATTGATAGTAGTAGTATTAAGTAGTGTTGTCATTACTAATACTACATAATACTAATATACTAATACTAATACTAATACTAATACTGATCATTGTGTTGAAGTAATGATTAATCTAGCAATGCCTATCATATTATGATGTTTTGTAGTAAGTTTTGTCTAATTTGTGGTTTTTAAGGAATATCTGGAAGTATCATGTCATTGTGAATTGGCTGAAATAGGGACTTCAAATCATTGTAACTGAAAACTGACTCCAGATTCGTGTTCAGCATGCCCGAAAACTGCTAGGAACTAATTTTCAAACAAATCTATTTTTCGATTTATTTTTCGAAATTTTGCAAGGGCCTTGATATTATTTTTAAATCACGTTGTTTTTCAATAACTAAATAACTATGACAGATAAGTGCAACATGAATAGAAAAGTATATATGTAGTAGATCAAGGGCTATCATTTAACGTAAAGCAAAACAATATTGATTGGTAAATAACCGAGAAAATATCATATTCGTACATTTATAGTTTCTACATCTTAAGAGGCAAACACATAGGAAAATTGAACTACGGAGGAGGAGGAGGAGGAGGAGGAGGAGGAGGAGGAGGAGGAGAGGAGGAGGAAGGAGGAGGAGGAGGAAGAAGGAGGAGGAGGAGGAGGAGAGGAGAGGGAGGAGGAGGAGGAGGAGGAGGAGGAGGGGGCCCTTGTATAGAGTGACAAAGGAAGGGTGTGAGGCGCCCTTTGTAGTGGTGAAATAGGAGAACAGAGAAGAGGTTTGTACAGTCCTTGTATTGTAGAGGGCGGTGGTGGTGGTGGTGGTGGTGGTGGTGGTGGTGGTGGTGATGGTGAAGGATCCTTGATAGTATTTTGTATCGAGGTGTGAAGTGGAAATAGAGATGGTTTTGTTATGAGTGCTACTACAAAAGGTGTTAGAGAGAGAGAGAGAGAGAGAGAGAGAGAGAGAGAGAGAGAGAGAGAGAGAGAGAGAGAGAGAGAGAGAGAGAGAGAGAGAGAGAGAGAGAAGAGAGAGATTAATATAATACCTTCCTTACCTAACCTAACTTTGTTCTCATCTCACCTCGTAAGTTAATGTGTAAATGAATACTACTTCTAAGTGTGTCAGAATGTGAGAGAGTGAGAGAGGAAAAAAAAGTGTGTGTGTGTGTGTGTGTGTGTGTGTGTGTGTGTGTGTGTGTGTGTGTGTGTGTGTGTGTGTGTGTGTGTGTGTGTGTGTGTGTGTGTGTGTGTGTGTGTGTGTGTGTGTGTGATAGATGTATAGGTAGGAGAAAGATGAGCGAGAGATTAATATAACTTCTAATTTTTTTTCCATTTTTTTTTACGTTAGAGCCTAGGTCGCGCATGTACGTTTTTTTACCTTTGCCATAGACTTATTATCTATTATTATCTCTGTATATTTATTCATCTTACATCTTTGTTCAATACAATAGAGGCTTTAGCTGTCTAAGGTATTCATCAAAACATCCATTTAGGCACCTGTTTCAACCATGACTTTACTAATATTCCCCTCACTCCTTCCTTCCTTCCCTCCTTCCTTCCTTCTTTCTTTCTTTCCCTCAGTTTTCCCCTGACGTGTTTCCTTCCCTTCTATCCTTTTTCCCTAATACTAAATCTATACATCGTTAATATTATCCTTTACCTTCTCTCCTTTATATTCCTTTATCTTCCTTTCGCATTAATTATATTCGTTTCCTCGTCCATCATTGTTTTTTTTCCTTATCTATCTTCTCTTTCTCTTTCCTTCTCTTTCTCTCGCCATTATTTAGTCATTATTCCTTCTCTTCCCTTCTCTTTACTCGGCTTTTTATTTATCATTCCTCAGATCGGCTTGCCTTCGTTTCCCATTCTCTAGCTCCTTGTCCTTTGTTGTCCATTTTTATTCCCTCTTCTTTCGTCTTCTGGTTCTTGTTTATTTCCTCCTTCTTTCCTTCCCTCTTCCTTCCTTCCTTTCTTTCTTCTTTCCTTCCTCTCTTTATTCCTTCCCTCCTTATTACCTGCTTGACCATCATTTTTGTATCTTTTTCCTTACTTTCATATTTTCACCTTTCTACGTTCTCCCTTTCTTCCTGACTTTCACATTATCAATCTTTATTTGTCCGTCGCTTTTGACCATAACTGACATGGATACATTAGAAAAAAGAAGACATTGTATAGGAAATAAAAACTGAGTGCTGAAAAAATATAAAAAAACAAAACCAAAATTAGTGTTTTTAGTTTGACCAAATTTTTTTCCTCCTCCTCCTCCTCTTCTTTACCTTCCTTCCTTCCTTCCTTCCTTTCTTCCTTTCTTCCTTCCTTTCTTCCTTTCTTCCTTTCTTCCTTTCTTCCTCTCTCCCTTCTTTTCTTCCTTTCTTCCTTCCTTCCTTCCTTCCTTCCTTCCTTCCTTCGTTCCTCCCTCCTTCTCTCCCTTCCTTCCTTCCTTCCTTCCTTCCTTCCTTCCTTCCTTCCTTCCTTCCTTCCTTCCTCCCTCCCTCTCTCCCTTCCTTTCTTCCTTTCTTCCTTTCTTCTTTCCTTCCTTCTTTCCTTCCTTCTTTCCTTCCTCTTCCGTTTTCTCAATGGTAATTATATTTTAGCCACAGGGAATGCAGGATTTATACATGGCCTTGGGAGAAGGAAGGAGGAAGGAGGAGGAAGGAGTGATGGACAGAGAGATAGGAGACGAGAGATCCCAGAAGGAATACTAAAAAATTATGGCCCCAAGACCGATCGCAGAGAGAGAGAGAGAGAGAGAGAGAGAGAGAGAGAGAGAGAGAGAGAGAGAGAGAGAGAGAGAGAGAGAGAGAGAGAGTTGGAGGTATATACGTACAATAAAAGGATAAGGATTTAGGGACATAAGGGACACAGGATAAGGATTTAGGGACAGGAAAAGGATAAGGATTTAGGGACAAGGAAAGGATAATGATTTAGGGACATAAGGGACACAGGATTAAAAGGATAAGGATTTAGGGACACAAGGGACACAGGATTAAAAGGATAAGGATTTAGGGACACAAGGGACACAGGATTAAAAAGATAAGGATTTAGGGACAAAAAAAGGATAATGATTTAGGGACATAAGGGACACAGGATTAAAAGGGTAAGGATTTAGGGACACAAGGGACACAGGATTAAAAAGATAAGGATTTAGGGACATAAAAGGATAAGGATTTAGGGACACGATAATAAGGATTTAGGGACAAGGATAAGGATTTAGGGACATAAAAGGTTAAGGATTTAGGGACATAATAATAAGGATTTAGGGACAAGGATAAGGATTTAGGGACATAAAAGGATAAGGATTTAGGGACATAAAAGGATAAGGATTTAGGGACATGATAATAAGGATTTAGGGACAAGGATAAGGATTTAGGGACATAAAAGGATAAGGATTTAGGGACATAAAAGGATAAGGATTTAGGGACATGATAATAAGGATTTAGGGACATAAAAGGATAAGGATTTAGGGACATAAAAGGATAAGGATTTAGGGACATAATAATAAGGATTTAGGGACAAGGATAAGGATTTAGGGACATAATAATAAGGATTTAGGGACAAGGATAAGGATTTAGGGACACGATAATAAGGATTTAGGGACAAGGATAAGGATTTAGGGACATAATAATAAGGATTTAGGGACAAGGATAAGGATTTAGGGACACGATAATAAGGATTTAGGGACAAGGATAAGGATTTAGGGACACAAGGAAGAAGAAAAGAGTGAGAAGGAAGATGGAAGAAAAGAAAAAAGCTTGGTAAGGAAATCTCTTCACAAAAAAAACACACAAAAAAACATGGATGAGAAATCTCTTGACTCAAAAAAAAAAAAATTAGAACAGGATAAAATGGGTCTTTCTGTTTCCATATGTCTATGTATCCTCCTTCTTTTTGTATTTTAGTATCGTATTCTTGTTTTGTACTTCTCTCTCTCTCTCTCTCTCTCCTCTCTCTCTTCTCTCTCTCTCTCATCTCTCTCTCTCTCTTCTTCTCTCTCTCTCTCTCTTCTCTCTCTCTTCTCATTTCTACATCCTCCAAACCACCACTACACTACTTACCAAACACAACTCTCTCTCTCTCTCTCTCTCTCTCTCTCTCTCTCTCTCTCTCTCTCTCTCTCTCTCTCTCTCTCTCTCTCTCTCTCTCTCTCTCTCTTCTCTCACATCCTCCAAACCACCACTACCACTACCTTACCCAAAACACAACTCTCTCTCTCTCTCTCTCTCTCTCTCTCTCTCTCTCTCTCTCCTCTCTCTCTCTCTCTCTCTCTCTCTCTCTCTCATTCTCTCTCTCTCTCTCACTCTACTCTACTCTCTCTCCCATTCTTGCCCTCTCACTCCTCTCTCTCTCTCTTCTACATTTCCCTTGCCACTCACTACACTGCTCTCCTCTCTCTCTCTCTTCTTCTCTTGTCTCTCTCTCTCTCTCTTCTCTCTCTCTCTCTCTTCTCTCTCTCTCTCTCCTCTCTCTCTCTTCCCCCACTCAAACACGTCGCCACGGCCTGCGCAAAATTGACTCACCCAGAAAATTGAAAATGGAAACTGGGTGGCTCTCTGAAAATCGACACCGTTTCGTAGTTTCTTTACTAAATTTTTGCTTGTTTTTATTTTAGATTTATTAGATTTTTTGATTCTAACTAAGTTTTTTGGGTTTTTATTTTTTTTATTAGATTTTTTTTCTTCTTCAGTTTTGTTGATTCTAAATTAGTTTTTTTGGGGGATTAGTTTTTTGTTTTTTAGATTTTTTAGATTTTTTTAAATTTTTAGTTCTGATTTTTGTTTGTTTTATATCGGATATGTTATAAAAAAAGTGTTATCTTATTTATATACTTAATAATACATAGGCCTTTTTATACCACTACTAACTGCTATCAATAAAAAAAAAAACATGTACTTTCTATACTCTATTTTTTGTTTATAATTTTCTGGGAATGGTAAAAATACATGCAATAATTTATATGCTTAACCCCTTCACGCCCAGATCTTTCCTTTGATATAAAAAATGGTCTGTTGTTAGCCATAAAATTACGAAAAGTAACTGAATATACCAAATTAGTTAGTGGACAAGGATACTAAACAGGTCATATCTATAAAATATTGCTTATAGTCACTAAAAATCGTCTAATGGTACCCAAATTACAATGGAAATTACGTTTCTGGGTCTCAAGGGGTTAAGACAAAGACCAATTTAAACCACTCAAGCATCTCGGTTTTTTGTTTGTAGTTTTTTTGTAAGTAGAGTTGGTAAATATATGTTTAATAACTTTTATACTTAACCCTTTTAGTATGTTTTATAATATAAGGGTTAATACAATGATCTATTCTACCACTCAAAGCTACCATTAACCCCTTCACGCCCAGATCTTTCCATTAATATATAAAATCGTCTGTTGTTAGCCATCAAATTACGAAAAATAGCAAAAAATACCAAATTAGTTAGTCGACAAGGATACTAAACAGGTCATATCTATAAAAAAAAATTCTTATATGCACTAAAAATCGTCTAATGGTGCCCAAATTAAAATGGAAATTACGTTCTGGGTCTCAAGGGGTAAAAAACTTGATCTTGAATATTTACTGCCTTAATGTATCTACTTTTCTAACCCATCTGTATGCTTAACCCCTTGAGGCCCAGAACGTTATTTCCATTGTAATTTGGGTACCATTAGACGAATTTTAGTGAATATAAGCAATGTTTTATAGCTATGACCTGTTTAGTATCCTTGTCCACTAACTAATTTGGTAGATTAAGTGAATTTTCGTTATTTTATGGCTAACAACAGACCATTTTATATAGCAAAGGAAAGATCTGGGCGTGAAGGGGTTAATTTATTTACTTTTCTAACCCACCTGTATGCTTAATTACTGTTCAAATAAAAAAAAGGTTGTTGAGGCAAGAGAGACAGGTATATAAAGTCTGTCCCCCATTATGCCTGAGTGATAATTGACTCACACACACCTGGCCAGTGACGTGAAGCGAGGAAGTCAATTAGCAGGTAAATTATTGAACATGTTGGGGGATGTATATTTAATGCAAGTGTGTGTGTGGAGAGAGAGAGAGAGAGAGAGAGAGAGAGAGAGAGAGAGAGAGAGAGAGAGAGAGAGAGAGGAGAGAGAGAGAGAGAGAGAGAGAGGAGAGAGAGACAGAGAGAGGGAAAGGGGAGAGAGAGAGAGAGAGAGAGAGGGGAAGAGAGAGTCCTCGCAGGTCGGATACTCGCCTCCTTGACAGGGTTCAAGCCAGAGCCCAGCGGCTGGCCCGGCTGAAAGCCCCTGAGGCTGCTGCACCGATCATTCAACCTCTCCAGCAGCGGCGTGACGTGGCAGGCATGTGCGTCATGTACAAGGCTCACAGGATGCAGCTCCTACAACTACAGCGTGGATAATCACTGCACGCCTCCGAAAAGGGAATGTTTACACGTATGACGCACCATGTTTATAGCAAAATAATGTAGAATATCAACACTTACAATTGTAGTCAGTATTTCGTTGCGTAGCCCTTCCTCTTGATGACCCTTTGAAGGCGTCGTGGTACACTGTCAGCAAGATTTTGAAGGAACTCAGGATTAAATTATTCCCAACACTTTCGGAGCTCCATTTCAAGCTTGGGGAGTGTAGAGGTGTTACGTGAGCGGAGTTTGCCTTTAATGATGGCCCAAAGATTTTCTATGGGTGATATATCGGGAGAATTACCTGGCCAGTCATCTATTCTCCCAATCTTGCAGTCATCAAGCCACTGTATCACATCTCGAGCTGTGTGGCAGGATGCTCCATCCTGTTGGAAAATCTGTGCCGGTGTCTTTTCAAAGCCGGCCTCCAGGTGGTCATTTAAAAGATCAAAATACACCACTTTGTTAACAGTTGTGTTCTTTGGGAAAATAACTAAGTTCCCAAATACCATGAAAAGTAAAGCAACCCCACACCATTAAACTGAGAGGGTGTTTTGTGGTCTTTCGTGTGTAGCGAGGCTCGGTGGGGTCTGAGCCGGGGCGACGGTACACTTTTGCTGGTCCTCTTCCACTCACACAAAATGTGCTTTCGTCACTCCACAGCACAGCCCGCCACTTGTCCAGAGGCCAATCTCTGTATTTCTTTGCAAAGTGAAGCCTTTTCTTCCTTTGGCGGTCATTTATCAGTGGCTTATTCCGCGCCCGGTAACACCTGTAGCCAAGGTCACGTTTCAAAGTTTCCTGTACAGTACGAAGCGACACATTACCAAGAAGAGTATGATTTTCCTCCTTCAGTTCTCTGGCTGTAAGGCTAGGATTGGCATCAAGCTGTCGCCTTAACACGCTCCTGGTTCTGTTACACTTTTTTTTTTGTTTCACAGGTTGTTTTTTTGGGAGCGGGAGATTCACCTCTCCGCCAGCCTTAAATCGGCGGATCAAATTTTGCACTGTTCTAAGCTTTAGTCCTTTAAGCTTGCAAATTTCCTTATTATTGATCCCAGCCTTATAAAGATCAATGATTGCTTGAATCGTTGTGCCATCCGTATGTTTTCCACCCATTATGTAATCCAGCAAAAACAGGCAAAAACACGGGATGTAGGGGAACGCTGGAGGCTATAAGTTCAAAATCATGCAAACTGTCAACCGCCTATGGAGGGAGGAGAGGGAGGGAAACCCTCCCTCCGACACGCCGGTGAGTGTGCAAGATGATGTACGTTGCTGTCAGACATACGATTCATGCCTTCTGCATTTTTTGTATAGCTTGGGAAGCAACTTTAAATCTGCGCGGTAAATCTCGATGAACGGATTCTGGCGCAAAGATCATCCGCGCAAGCCTGTAGCAGAGCTGTGCCTCAACCCACGGGCCAGGCCCTCCCATTCTACCCGTGTGGCCCACAACATCGACCATCAGGTGACTGTGCCCTTCGCGAGGACGGTACATTACCTCCGCTCCTTCCTACCCCGCTATGGTCGACTATGGAACACCTTGGTGCGCCAGACCGACTTGCACCTCACCACTTCCATGCACGCCTTCAAATCGGACGTAAATGCCTGGCTGCAAGCGGAGCTAACGCAATAGAAACATGTAAAAAAAATAATGACTAAACATTTGTATTATAAGATTAATGTTATACATTAGTATAATTTCTTTATATATATATGTGTATCAATGTATTAGTATACTTTTTTTATATTATGTGTATTACCGTATAGTTGTTAGTATAATTTCTTAATCACTCGTGTATCAGTATTAGTTTATAGTAGAGAATTACGTACTGTTTCAATATTATTGTATATTTTGTCATAGATATAAAATATAATACTGCTAGAGATAGTCCTTGGCGTCCCAGCCGGGACATATTACACTTTCAATTCCCTTTTGTATAAGTTTTATGTTAAAATAAGAAGAAGAAGAAGAAGAAGAAGAAGAAGAAGAAGAAAAAAGAGAGAGAGAGAGAGAGAGAGAGAGAGAGAGAGAGAGAGAGAGAGAGAGAGAGAGAGAGAGAGAGAGAGAGAGAGAGAGAGAGAGAGAGAGAGAGAGAGAGAGAGAGAGAGAGAGAGAGAGAGAGAGAGGTGGAATAGTACAGAAAATGTTTAAATGTCCATACCGAATGAAAGATAGCGAAAGAGAATAGCGATAGGGATAGCGAAAGAGAATATAGAAGACACAAGAAAGGAAGGGAATAAAATAAAGATATATAGATACAGAGAACCTATGAGCTATAGTGGTGATTGTGGTGGTGACGAGAAACTGTACTGGTGATAGTGGTGGTGACGAGAAGCTGTACTGGTGATAGTGGTGATTGTGCTGGTGCCTGGTGGTGTAGTGGTGATGTCTGCCTGTGTGTATAAGAGTTTGCATCTCTTCTACTACTCTCAACATCACTAAAAAAATCAGCTTTTCTATACATTATCTACGTAAAGACTACTGTATCTACACAAGACTACTGTAAGCAACTTTTCTGCTACACAATACTTCCATAAATGTCAATAGTATAAGGGAGTTGTGAGCAAATATACGTCAAATGGATATAGAAAAGGCAAGAACAAGAATAAAGTAATCTAGAATGATGGAGAAGAAGGAGTATGTGAGTAAACCTTTAAGCTGGAGTGGTTATTGTGGTGGTGACGAGGTGTAGTGGGTGGTGATGTCTGCATAGTGGTGTCTGTAGTGGTGATGTGTATAAGAGTTTGCTTCCCTTCTAGTGCTCTAAAGGGACAGCAAGGAAGTGAGAAGCCAGTCCAATCAGCGTAAAGGGAACTCCAAGGGAACTGCACTATATTGGTGAGGTGAATGGTGATCTCTAAACTTTCGATACTGTTGCTTTCTCTATCGGGTCTCTGAGTACGAAAGTAAAGGAGTTTTCTTATGTTATTTTTTTTATAGTTTTGATCTTGTTGCACTTACGTCTGTATCTGCTTTACATCAGAACATAAAAACATAAGAACATAAGAAAATAAGGAAGCTACAAGAGGCCGTGAGACGTTCATCGAGACGTGAGACATCATTACCTAACACTACCTACATCCACCTTTCATCCTCATCCATGAATTTATCCAGCCTCCTTTTAAAGCTCCATATTGACTCCGCACTAACTACCTGTCTACTGAGTCCGTTCCAATCATTCACCACCCTATTTGTGAAGCAGTTTTTCCCTATTTCTTTTTTAAATCAACGCTTTCCCAGCTTGAATCCTGTTATTTCTTGTTCTACCTGCTTACATACCTTTTTATTTTTACCTGTTATCCACACTATTTTCATATGTTTTATTTATGCATTCATATTTTTTTCTTTCTTTTTTTCTTATACATATTCATATATACATACATACATCAAGTTATTGTGACAGATTCCGGTACAATTGTATATGGCACTTCACTAGATTGAGTTCCAACACACACACACACACACACACACACACACATACACACACATACACACATACACACACACACACACATACACACACACACACACACACACACACACACAGAAGCAAACAAACAGATCTAAATTCCTATGAACGAAAAACCCACACCAAATAATCAACCCCTTGAGGCCCAGAACGTAATTTACATTGTAATTTGGGTACCATTAGACTATTTTTAGTGAATATAAGCAATATTTTATAGATATGACCTGTTTAGTATCCTTGTCCACTAGTTAATTTGGGTATATTTAGTTACTTTTCGTAATTTTATGGCTAACAACAGACGATTTTATATAGCAAAGGAAAGATCTGGGCGTGAAGGGGTTAACTACCGACGATAAAAACTGAACATAAAGGTGGAAATATATTCAACACTTTACTCCCAAAAAATTCCAGACACTTGTTTGTTAAGGGAAGGAAAAAAATAACTCAAAATTTCCAGCATCATTACTTCCATTGTTACGTTAAGAGTTCAAGTGATGTCAAGTGAATAATATCTCTCTCTCTCTCTCTCTCTCTCTCTCTCTGTTCGACTCTCCTATCTCTTTTATATTCCTCTCCTCCTCTTCTCCTCTTCCTCCTCCCTACCTTTCTTTCTCTCTCAACTACCTGACCTGCCACAGGGAAAAAAGATTAGAGAAAGACATTCTCTCTCTCTCTCTCTCTCTCTCTCCTCTCTTCTTCTTCTTTTCTCTCTCTCTCTCTCTCTCTCTCCTCTCTCTCTCTCTCTCTCTCTCTCTCTCTCTCTCTCTCTCTCTCTCCTCTCTCTCTCTCTTTACTTCTATCTATATATACTCACGTCTCCCTTCATACTTTTTCCCTATATTCTTCCCATATTGTAGTTTTCTATTTCCACCTTTAGTCTCTCTCCTCTCTCTCTCTCTCTCTCTCTCTCTCTCTCTCTCTCTCTCTCTCTCTCTCTCTCCTCTCTCTCTCTCTCTCTCTCTCTCTGTCCCCTTCCAATTCCAATGTCTCTTCCAAGCTTTCTATTCTTTCTTCCTTCATCCTTATTCTTTCATTCTCCAATTCTTTCTTCATTGCATTCTTTCTTGCTATCCATTCCATTCTTTCCCTTCTCCATTCCATTTATTTATCCATCACGAAAAACGAAGAGGATTTCCCTATGTCATGCACGTTTCTTTTTTTGCGTGTTGACGGACAGAGGCAGAAGATTGCGAAATATGCTTTGAATTCCAACAACAACAAGAGAAAACAATGCAGTTCCCCATCTTCCAATACCATTACTATAACAGACGAGCCAGGAACACGTGAGCAGATTTTCTAACTTTTTTATACCAATTTTAATATAAGGAAACATTTGCATTGATTTATTTATCTAGGTTTATGGATTTTTCTTAAGTTTCCTTTTTTTTATTTTTTATGATTCCGTTGCTCTTCTTATGTTTTATCTAGATTGATGGATTTTTTTTCATTAGTTTTTTTTTTCCTATTGATCATGATTCCGTTGTAATTCTTTTATTTTCTCTAGATTCTTAATTTTTTTCTTAATTCATCTTATCTATATTTATAACCAGTAAGACGCCTTAGTCGGCGAAGGACGAGCGAGCCCGTAGAAACCCGATAGCACAGTCGACTGTAACTTTTTTGGTACGACCGTTTCTCCAGAAAAATCCCGTATCCAGTGAGGACTCTGGATAGCAAGGAAATTTGTCTGCTGTCATCTAAACTCCATTTACCTTTGCCTTTTTACACTGAAACTATAGGGATTGAATGGGGATATCAAATAGCGAAGACCGCTTGTCAATCGAAAGCGGGATTCCAAAGATATAAGCTCCTGAAAAGGGTGATGGTCGGTCGGGTCGGGTCGGCCGCTTATCCCGAAAAATTCCGTATCAGTGAGGACTCACGAGCGCTCGTAATGATTCCGTTCCAATTCTTATGTTTTCTCTAGATAAATTATTTCTGTGTCTTAGGTCGCTTCCTTTTACATTGATCATGATTCCGTTCCTCTTTTGTTTTCTCAGGATTGATGATATTTTTTTCTTAATTCGCTTCCTTATTATATATATATTGACCATTACTTTTTGTTTTTTCTAGACAGTCACAAATACAGTCACATATACAGTCACAATGCTTTTTTGTGTTTGCTCTAGTTTTGTTTGGTGTTTGTTTTGTTTGTTTTGTTTGTTCTAGTTTTGTTGCTCTACTTTTGTCTTTGCTCTTTTTTGTTATTTGTTTGCTGTAGTGTCACAGCTTAACATTCCATAAATAACTCAATATGCTGACGGGACCTGACGCGGTTACAGCAGGAAGTCAGGAGAGGTGGGCGCGTCAGGAGGCATGAACATTGCAAGGCTGCCGAAGAGGGGAGAAGCGGGGACTGAGGGGAGGGCGGAGACGAAGAGGGAGGGGAGAGGCAGGGATTGAGAGGGGGGCGGGGCAGGCGAGGGGAAAGGCAGCGGTTTAGGGAGGGAAGGGATGCAGGGGAAGAGAGGGGAAATACAGGGACTGGGGGAGAGGGGAATAGGAGAGAGAGAAGGTTTGGATGTGAGGGGAAGGGGAAGGGATGCGAGGGGAGAGATAGGGACTGGGGAAGGGACGCGAGGGGAAAGGCTTCGGTAGTAAGGGCAAGGGGAAACGGAGAGAGGGACAAGAGGCAGGGACAGGGTGAGAGGAAAATGAGGGGAAGATGGTTTGGATGTGAGGGCATGAGGGAAAGGGAAAGGAAGAGACGCTTTGGATGTGAGGGAAATGGGAGAGAGAGGGGAAAGAGGGGAAGTGTGAGGGGAAAGGGCGTACTGAAGGATACAGGCAAATATTACATAGGAAATTAAGGCTATTATGAGGCCCTGTAATGGAGGAGGAGGAGGAGGGTCTTATGGGTGGTGCTGGTGATTACGACCTCCTCCTCCTCCTCCTCCTCCTCCTCCTCCTCCTCCTCCTCCTCCTCCTCCTCTTTTTAATGGGTCGTTGCTTTCAATCTTACAGTAATGACATTTTTCTTTTTATTACGCTTCTATGTAAACACAAATAAAGTGGTGCAATTTTTTCCCATGTCCCGCAGTTTTTTATTATTTTTCTGCTATTTCGGCTGAGAGTCTTGGAGGGTGAGGAGGAGCCTTTGCCTTTACTATCTACCTTTTATCCCTATTGTTGTATTGTTGACCTTAATCGGGA
>JACEEZ010002203.1:70000-72500 GCA_016584305.1 Chionoecetes opilio
GAGAGAGAGAGAGAGAGAGAGAGAGAGGAGAGAGAGAGAGGAGAGAGAGAGAGAGGAGATTAGGTAAGTGTAGGTGTAGGAAAAGATTGAGGATGTGGGTGAATGTGTGTGTGTGTGTGTGTGTGTGTGTGTGTGTGTGTGTGTGTGTGTGTGTGATTAATATTGTAGCACACGTAAGGTCTGTGCTGTAGCAGTAACTCGGGCGGGACAGGACTCACAGAGGCGGGTTATGCAATCAGGTTAGAACACCAGCCACGCGTTTATGGCTCAGAATAGACCAGCAGGAGGAGGAGGAGGATTGAGTGTTCAGGCTGCCGATATGGGGAGTTTTCTAATAAGCTCACGCTCAAGCCTGTCTCTCAGGCTGTCACATCTTCTGCTCTGTGAGGCTGAATGATCTATCATTTACCGTAAATTCTCTGTACTTCTTTGGGACATATCAGAATTACCCTTCAATACAACAACTGAAACAGTTCTTAATAAAAAATGTAGTTTATCATTTTATTTGTCTGCACTTGGTGAAAATATTGGCAAAACAATTGAATACTTGAAAACTCAATCTTTAAAAATCGTCTTTTCATAAAAAAAACACAAGTTCAAGCAGAATGAGGCTTCAGGAAATATCTACTTGTATGTAAGCATTCACTGAGTACCTATTTTGGGTGTATATGTCTCTCTTACGACGAACATTTAACCAAGAAGTAATTTAAGTGCTTGGCACCTCAACGAACAGTCCTCTATCAAAGACAATACATGGTCTTGTTTACTATTTCCCCCGCCGCGAACTCTAAGCCCCTCCACCTCAATCTTTCCCTCTGAATCAATCAATCAACCCTTCCCTCTGAATACCCTATGTCCTCTGGTTTATCCTATTGTAACGAAGGAGGGTGGGGGCAACCCACCCCTCTCAAACTTCGTCACACTAACGGCTCGGGGCTATGGAGGAGACGGAAAGGACTGCAAGGAGACTTTTACTGCTGTGCACGGCCTTATTACCCCAACTACTACTACCCACAGTACATATAGTGACTGCACGTCTGTCACGTAACTACACGCGCCACTCCGCTCCGCCCCAACACAACACAAATCACAGTCAAAGCACGAAATAAGGAGACGAAAGTCTTCTTTATGTGGGAAACGGTATGTGGGAGCGGATGCCACGAATATTCCAGTAGAGGATAGAGAGAGTGTGATGAGATAAGCGGGTGATGATAGTTAGGATGACATGTAGCCTGTGGTATTGAGAAGTTAGGAGTATCAGTGATATGAGCTGTGAGGTAAGGAGCGGCGCTGTGGCGATAAGGCGCTGAGCTGTCCATGCCCGTGTCGTGTCAACAGGAAAGTGAGTGATAGCAGATCCTGCCGGCGGGATGGTTTCTGTGGAGATGCTGAACGCCACACTCTGTTTTGGTTAAATGTTCGTCGTAAGAGAGACATATACACCCAAAATAGGTACTCAGTGAATGCTTACATACAAGTAGATATTTCCTGAAGCCTCATTCTGCTTGAACTTGTGTTTTTTTATGAAAAGACGATTTTTAAAGATTGAGTTTTCAAATATTCAATTGTTTTGCCAATATTTTCACCAAGTGCAGACAAATAAAATGATAAACTACATTTTTTATTAAGAACTGTTTCAGTTGTTGTATTGAAGGGTAATTCTGATGTCCCAAAGAAGTACAGAGAATTTACGGTAAATGATAGATCATTCAGCCTCACAGAGCAGAGGATGTGAGATGCGCGAGAGACATCTGGCGGTTTAGCTTCGAAAACTCCCCATTCAGAGCTACACGTGAGGGAGAAATGATGAGCACCGCGGCCATTATCCCTCACTAAATCCTTCCCCCACACAGGTAGGAATGGGCAAGGTGCTAATGGACGGATTAAGATTAGAGGCAAATGCACCAACTAATGAGAGTGGTAGTAGTAGTAGTAGTAGTAGTAGTAGTAGTAGTAGTAATAGTAGTAGTAGTAGTAGTAGTAGTAGAATTATTATTATCAGTAGTAGTAGCAGTAAAAAATTGGTAGTAAAGAAAGGGTAGTATTAGTAGTAGGAAAAAAAGGGTGGTAGTAGTAGTAGTAGTAGTAGTAGTAGTAGTAGTAGTAGTAGTAGTAGTAGTAGTTGAAGAAGTGTAATAATAATAGTTTTCTACACTAACACCAACACCACTAGGCCAAAAGAACACAAACTAACAATATATAAAGTAAAATATTCCTTTATAACTACTCATCCTACCTCTATCCCTTCATATATACGTATAAACTACCCTTAACTACCATTATACTACCTTCTTTTACCAACCTAACCACTCCTTAACTATCAACAAGTTCCCTTCAGTCCCACAATACACATACGCAGGTCTATCCATTAATTCCTCCTTCAGCGTAGCACATTATATAGGTACACCAAGAATAGCTAATACCAATACAGAGAATTTCTAAGCTTTCAAAGAGAGTATTAACAATAATGCCACAGAGTTACCATGTCTTTAAAGGCTTC
>JACEEZ010002203.1:77500-80000 GCA_016584305.1 Chionoecetes opilio
GATGGAACCTAAAAAAAAAACAAAAAAAAACACATACCAAAATTGCTACATACTATAGTCTATTTTTTTTTAACGAGGCAAAAAATCCTGACCCCTTGCTGCTTACTGCCTCTGATATTTGATGCCATGAAGGGAATACTACGCTTCTTCTAAATGTATGCTGTATTTTATCATAGTTAACCCTATCATCAGGTAAACATAGGCATACTTTTAAGCATGAGACCTTAAGATAGAAGGGAATACTACACTTCTTTTAAATTTCAGCTGTATTTTATCATAGTTAACCATATTATCAGGTAAACAGAGGCATAACTTTAAGCATGAGACCTTAAGATAGAAGGGAATACTACACTTCTTCTAAATTTCAGCTGTATTTTATCATAGTTAACCATATTATCAGGTAAACACAGGCATAACTTTAAGCATGAGACCTTATGATAGAAGGGAATACTACGCTTCTTCTAAATTTCAGCTGTATTTTATCATAGTTAACCCTATCATCAGGTAAACATAGGCATAACTTTTAAGCATGAGACCTTAAGATAGAAGGGAATACTACACTTCTTCTAAATTTCAGCTGTATTTTATCATAGTTAACCATATTATCAGGTAAACAGAGGCATAACTTTAAGCATGAGACCTTATGATAGAAGGGAATTACTACGCTTCTTCTAAATTTCAGTGTATTTTATTCATAGTTAACCCTATCATCAGGTAAACATAGGCATCATTTTAAGCATGAGACCTTATGATAGAAGGGAATACTACGCTTCTTCTAAATTTCAGCTGTATTTTATCATAGTTAACCCTATTATCAGGTAAACATAGGCATCATTTTAAGCATGAGACCTTAAGGTAGAATGGATTTTTTGCCTTGTTAAAAAAAATAGCCTATAGTGATTTTTATTTATACTCTTCTACAATTTTTATTTGCTTTCCTTCTATTCTATTCTATTATTATAAATATTATCTACCCTCCCACTCCTTTGTACTCCATTTCTACATACTAATTTGTTTTCTTTATACATAAAACCTCTTTAATTCTTCTTTCCTTCCTTCCTATTAAATTGTAACCTTTTCTGTCTGTCTGTCTGTATCAAGAAATACATACAACTACATGTATTTAAACCTGGCTATCTCCCTTCCAGTCCCTTTAACCCTCATTACTACATACCAACTATTTTTTCTTTCATTTTCTAAACACTTCATAACTCTTCATTTCTTCCTACGTACCATTTTTTCCCTTTAACTTTCTACACTCCACAATACTTTTCTCTTCCTACTGACCAATCTTTTTCTATAATTTGCTAAACACTTCATAATACTTTCAATCTTTCCTTCATATTAAATCTTATCTTCCTGTCTGTCTGTCTAGCAAGAAATACACGGACCCAATTTTTCCAATCTACCACATGAAAAAAGTTAGACGAGAAAAAAGAAAATAGAAAAAAATATAAGAAAGACTATAAAATACAAATAAAAAATGAGACTAAAGGCAAAATATACAGTAGAATTGTTAATAATATTTTTTTCTCTCTCTCTCTCTCTCTCTCTCTCTCTCTCTCTCTCTCTCTCTCTCTCTCTCTCTCTCTCTCTCTCTCTCTCTCTCTCTCTCTCTCTCTCTTAAAGCGTGTAATCTAAGGCAGGAATGAAGAGCTAAATTGTCTGACAGGTTCCAGCATAACTTTGGCGACTCTTTTGACAGCTGATTCGGAGTGATTTACAGAAGAGAGAGAGAGAGAGAGAGAGAGAGAGAGAGAGAGAGAGAGAGAGAGAGAGAGAGAGAGAGAGAGAGAGAGAGAGAGAGAGAGAGGAGAGAGAGAGAGAGAGAGAGGAGAGAGAGAGAGAGAGAGAGAGAGAGAAAATTAGACTTGTCATCTGCCCTCTCGTCGCTGTTGCTCTGCCTGTCACTTACACACCAAAAAACTGGCCTCACAACACAAGGAGGAGGAGGGAGGGAAGGGAAGGGAAGGGAAGGGAAGGAAGGAAGGGAAGGGAGAGGAGGAGGAGAAGAGGGAAGGGGAGAGGACGGGAGGGAAGGGAGAGGAAGAGGAGAGGAGAGGAAAGGGAAGAGGAGGGAGACGGAGGGATGGGGAGGAAGGAGGGAGGGATGAGAGGAAGAAGAAGGGAAGGGAAGGGAAGAGGAAGGGAGAGGAAGAGGAGGGGAGGAGAGAAGAGAAGGAAGGGAGAGGAGACGAAGGGAAGGGAAGGGAAAGGAGGAGGAGAGGAAGGGAGGGGAGGGAAGGCAAGGGAAGGGAAGGGAGAGGATAGGAGGGAGGGAAAGGAAGAGGAGGGAAAGGGAAGGGAGAGGAAGAAGAGGAGGAGGACAGGAGGGGAGGGGAGGGAAGGAAAGGGAAGGGGAGGGGAGGGGAAGGGAGAGGAAGGAAAGGAAGGGAATGGAAGGGAAAGAGGAGGAGAGGATAGGAGGGAGGGAAGTGAAGGGAGAGGAAGGGGACGAGAGGCAAGGGAAGGAAGGGAAGGGAAGGGGAGGAAAGAGAGG
>JACEEZ010002203.1:85000-90000 GCA_016584305.1 Chionoecetes opilio
TTGACTTATTTTATCTCTAATGTATATTTCTAATGATCTAATGGACTGATATTAAAGGTAAGCCTCATATCGATCAGTAACCATCAATCAGCCGATCAATAACAAAACATAAACACATAATTCTCCTCCTCCTCCTTCTTTTTCTTTATCATCAACTACAACAAATTCCTTCATTAAGAACCTGCAATTGGTCACGCCTCCTCTCACGCCTCCTTCTGCCTCCTGCCTCCTCACGCCTCCTCACGCCTCTTCTTGCCTCTTCCTTTTTCATTAATTAAAAAGTTGGATCCCTTACCTCCAATTAACTTTTTCCTCTTGATCAAAACTCCGGCGAATAAAGTGATTTCGTGAGGAGGCGTTGGTGGTGGTACTTAGTATTGAGAGAGAGAGAGAGAGAGAGAGAGGGGAGGGGAGGGGGGAGAGAGAGAGAGAGAGGAAAGGAGAGAGAGAAGAGAGGAGAGAGTGGAGAGAGAAAGAGGAAGAGAGAGAGAGAGAGGAGAGAGAGAGAAGAGAGAAGAGAGAGAGGGAGGAGAGGAAGAGGAGAGGGGGAGGGAGGGAGAGGAGAGAGAGAGAGAGAGAGAGAGAGAGAGAGAGAGAGAGCTATTGAGGATTACTGAAAAGGAGAGGGATTATTTTTTTCTTCAACAGGAAGAAGGACTTTTTCCCTCCACTTCCATTTGTTATTTTTTATCAAAGGAATAAATTTAAGGGGGTTTTTTTTCAACAGAAGAAAAAAAATGTTATAGCTCTTGTCAAATTTTTTTTTTTCTTCTTCGTCCTATTTTCCCTGTCTTCAGTTAGTTATCTTTCATAGTTTGAAGTAACATAGCTACAATTATTTTTTTTACATCACAAAAGGACTGGCCAAGGGCGAAAAAAGGTAATAAAAATCCCACAAGCTGGTAGTCCCCATAAAGAAGACAGTAAGGAGACAATAAAAGATAAAATAAGATACTTTGATCCTATCTAGACACTTTGCAAGTATCAACTACAAGGTTATTGACTAAACAAAGCGCCACCACGCCAGGACGAACTTGGTGGACTCGAACCCCTGACCGAATGCAGGGATTCTTTCCGCGAGTCCACGCCTTTACCAACCGAGCCACCCTGAGGGTGTATATAGTCAGTAAGAAGACAGACAAAAGAAAATAGCCAGTAAGAAAAAAGTAAGAGAAAATAGAAGTAAGAAAACAGTAAGAGAATATAGAAGTAAGAAGACAAAAAAATAAGACAGTAAGAGAAAAAATTAGACAGTAAGAAACAGAAAAGAAAAAGAAAGTAAGAAGACAGTAAGGAATATAGAAAAAAGAAAAACAGTAAGAGAATATAGACAGTAAGAAAACAGTAAGAGAATTAGACAGAAGAAACAGAAAAGAATATAGACAGTAAGAAAAACAGTAAGAGAATATAGACGTAAGAAGACAGTAAGAGAATATAGAAGTAAAAGACAGTAAGAGAATAAGACAGTAAGAAGACGAAGAGAATATAGACAGTAAAAAGACAGTGGAATAAGACAGTAAGAAGAAGAAAAGAATATAGACGAAGAAGACAGTAAAGAATTAGAAAAAAGAAGACAGTAAGAGAATATAGACGTAAAAAGACAGTAAGAGTATAGAAAAAGAAGACAGTAAAAGAATATAGACAGTAAGAAACAGAAGAGAATATGACAGTAAGAAGACGTAAGAGAATAAAATAGACAGTAAAGAAAAAGAAAAGCAGAGAATATAGACATAAGAAGACAGTAAGAGAAATAGCAGTAAGAAAACAGTAAGAGAATATAGACAGTAAGAAGACAGTAAGAGAATGGGACAGTAAAAAGACAGTAAGGGGAATATAGACAGTAAGAAGACAGTAAGAGGAATTAGACAGTAAGAAGACAGTAAGAGAATATAGACAGTAAGAAGACAGTAAGAGAATATACAGTAAGAAGACAGTAAGAGAATATAGACAGTAAGAAGACAGTAAGAGAATATAGAAAAGTAAGAAGACAGAAAGAAAATATAGTCAGTAAGAAGACAGTACAAAAGAGAATATAGCCAGTAAGAAGACAGTAAGAGAATATAGACAGTAAGAAGACAGTAAGAGAATATAGACAGTAAGAAGACAGTAAGAGAATATAGACAGTAAGAAGACAGTAAGAGAATATAGACAGTAAGAAGACAGTAAGAGAATATAGACAGTAAGAAGACAGTAAGAGAATATAGACAGTAAAAAGACAGTAAGAGAATATAGACAGTAAGAAGACAGTAAGAGAATAGACAGTAAAAAGACAATACGAGAGAGATAGATAGATGGGTGGAATATTTTGGAAGTGAATCAATCAATGGTAGTAAAAGCAAGGAAAAAAAGGTCATTTGAAGGTGGCGAGGCGTGTGGCTGCGGGGGTGTCCGCGGTGACATCATAACGACCTTGTCTAACTAATGACCCATCGCTCGTTAAGGCCGATAACAGGTCGGGCTTACAGAGTCAACAAGGCAATTTGCATGATAGAGGATTTTTTTCAGTATTTGGTGTGAAATTACTGCGCGAGATACCAACGTAGTGCATAAAAATGTTTCATGATAGAAACTATAATTTGGATTGGCAATAAAAGTAAATTGATATGATTGTTGTGTGTGTTTGTGTGTGGTTTTTTTTCTCTCTCTCTCTCTCTCTCTCTCTCTCTCTCTCTCTCTCTCTCTCTCTCTCTCTCTCTCTCTCTCTCTCTCTCTCACTCACTTTTCCCTCATTTCCTGGTAACTTCCCACATCTTAGTTACAGTAGGACACGTCAGAATTATCTTGTTCCCTCACACATCACATTGGACAAACAAAACATAATTTCACTATGATCGATGCTACCTAACTGACCTCCAACTTCCACCTCTGTAACTAAATCTTCCCTGTTTGTTAGTAATACATCTAGAGTCAGTCATTAGTGCCGCTGCTAAGTTATAAAGGGTTGGCAGGTACATGTTTCAACAGAGATTGGGAAATTTGTCGTGCTTAGGAAGGCGTGGAAAGAACATCGTTGTTAAGAGTAATGAAAATAGATAGAGGAAAGAGATTGAGATATTCCTCCTCCTCCTTCTTCCTTCTCTCCTTCCTCCTTCTCTTTCTCCTTCCCCCTCCTTCTTCTTGTCTTCCTTCCTTCCTTCCTTTATATTATATCGTCCCTTCGGATCGATTAGTGGTAGTGGTAGTTATAGTTAGCATACTTCATATCCGATCATTCTTCATTACGAAACTTCCATTTTCCTATCTTCTTTAGGGACATGGTAGTCTTTTCCAACTGTTCTATTACATGTAGTAGATAGTTAGTTGTCTGTAGTTCAGCAGATACCCTCGTTATAGACCAATAGCTAGCCTGGTGTCTGTTATTCCTATGTATATTCCTTCCTTCCTACCTTTTTTTTTCTTCTTCTTCCTTCCTTTCTTCCTTCCTCCTTCCTTACCTCTTCCTTCCTTCCTCCCTCCTTCTCCTCCTTCTCTCTCTTATGAGGACAGAGCTACAATTCCACCACAACGAAAACAAAACAAAATGATGTCAAACTAAAAAAAAATGAAAATGAAAAAAAACTATATATACAAAGCCATCAATTTGAATTCAAGATAAAACAAATCCAAAAAGTAATCAAGGAAATTTCTTTTGATGAGAAAAATTTTAATCAAAAGAAAACATTAATCAAAAACACACACAAATCAAGCGAACGGAAAAGTAGTGAATGCGAAAGAAAAAAAAAAAAAAAAAAAACCTATAAATTGGACCTTCAGTGAATTCCAATGGTAATCAAGGACCTAAAAACACAACAAATGGAATAGAATGACAAATGGCAGTACTTTTTGGTCCACACCCCTTCCTCCCTCCCGCAGCTAAACCCCGGGAGAGTACTCGTTACCCTTATAGTATTCCTCCCTCCCGCTTCCCATACCGCCTCCCGCAGCTAATCCCCGGGAGAGAACTCGTTACACGTACAGTAGCCAACCCCTCTCTCTCTCTCTCTCTCATCTCTTTTTGATATAACGTTAAAGTTGATGTACTGATGGCCTACATTCCTGAATCTATCCAAAGTTAAGTCCTCTCTCTCTCTCTCTCTCTCTCTCTCTCTCTCTCTCTCTCTCTCTCTCTCTCTCTCTCTCTCTCTCTCTCTCTCTCTCTCTCTCTCTGCCCTCTTTTCCCTCCTCTTTTTAAGCTGTTATAATACTGCCTTGAATTTTGTTTATATTTGTGTTTGATTTGCTTCCTTGGCTCTGTATTTCAATTTTTTTGTATTGTCATATTTATCATGCTCTCTCTCTCTCTCTCTCTCTCTCTCTCTCTCTCTCTCTCTCTCTCTCTCTCTCTCTCTCTCTCTCTCTCTCTCTCGGTATCCCATGACTTCAGGATATGGAGTTACTATTGTTAACAGAGATCCATTGTTATCATAGACACACAATCGTCCATACAGATTCCCTATAGAGTCAATAGAAAATAATGAGATGGTGGTGGTGAACGGTCAGAGGGTACATGGTCTCTCTCTCTCTCTCTCTCTCTCTCTCTCTCTCTCTCTCTCTCTCTCTCTCTCCTCTCTCTCTCTCTCTCTCTCTCTCTCTTCTCTCTAGCTGGGGGGCCTCACTCGCTTCATTACTATTTTCGTCTCAAACAAAGCGATTCGGGAATGAACAAAGAACTGACTCTAAACAGGTTCGCCCAGAGGCTAGAAGACGTGCTTCTTTTTTACCAATTATCTGAGGAGGAGGAGGAGGAGGAGGAGGAGGAGGAGGAGGAGGAGGAAGGAGGAAAAGGAGAAGATGAAGGAGCAGGAAGAGGAAGTTGGAGGAGGAGGAGAAGGAGGAGGAGGAGGAGGAGGAGGAGGAGGAGGAGGAGGAGGAGGAGGAGGAGGAAGACAGAAGGAGGAGGAGGAGGCGAGGAAGGAAGAGGAGGAGGATCTTAAACAATAGTAGCAATAGAAACAATACGAAATCTCACCCTAAGAAAAAAATTACATATATAAACCTATATTAAAAAAATTCATAATCAA
>JACEEZ010002203.1:95000-105000 GCA_016584305.1 Chionoecetes opilio
AATAAAAATAGAAATAGAAATAGAAATAAAAATAGAAATAAAAATAGAAATAAAAATAGAAATAAAAATAGAAATAGAAATAGAAATAGAAATAGAAATAGAAATAGAAATAAAAATAGAAATAAAAATAAAAATAGAAATAAAAATAGAAATAAAAATAGAAATAGAAATAAAAATAGAAATAGAAATAGAAATAAAAATAAATAGAAATAAAAATAGAAATAAAAATAGAAATAAAAATAGAAATAGAAATAGAAATAGAAATAGAAATAAAAATAGAAATAAAAATAGAAATAAAAATAGAAATAAAAATAGAAATAAAAATAGAATAAAAAAAAAAAAAATAAAAAAAAAAATAGAAATAAAATAGAAATAAAAATAGAAATAAAATAAAATAAAAATAGAAATAAAAATAGAAATAAAAATAGAAATAAAAATAGAATAAAATAAAAATAATAAATAGAAAAAAAATTTAATCCTCACGCGAGATCTTTCCTTTACTATAGCAAAATTGTCTGTTGTCGAGCCATACAATTACGAAAAGTAACTGAATATACCAAATTAGTTAATGGACAAGGATACTAAACAGGTCATATCTATTACATATTGCTTATAGTCACTAAAAATCGTCTAATGGTACCCAAATTACAATGAAAATTACGTTCTGGGTCTCAAGGGGTTAACATGGGCAAAATGTACCGTAAGGAGGAAATATGTAATTACATTGACCAAAGTTTTCCAATTTGTACATAAGTGAACGACACAGACTTTGGAGCGCTCGGCCTTTTTTCTCTCCTTCCACTAGGACTAGACATCTTTTAACCCCTTGAGGCCCAGAACGTAATTTCCATTGTAATTTGGGTACATTATAGACGATTTTGAGCGAATATAAGCAATAGTTTTATAGATATGACCTGTTTAGTATCCTTTTCGACTAACTAACTTGGTATATTCAGTGACTTTCTAATTTTATGGCAAAACAATACATTATAGACGATTTTGAGCGAATATAAGCAATAGTTTATAGATTGACCTGTTTAGTATCCTTTTCGACTACTAACTGATATCAGTGACTTTTCTTAATTTTATGGCTAACAATACATTATAGACGATTTTTTAGCGAATATAAGCATAGTTTTATAGATATGACCTGTTTAGTATCCTTTTCGACTAACTACTTGGTATATTCATGACTTTTTCAATTTATGGTAACAATACATTATAGACAATTTTTGGGCGAATATAAGCAATGTTCTATAGATATGACCTGTTTAGATCCTTTTGACTACAACTGGTATATCAGTGACTTTCCTTGTAATTTTATGGCTACATACATATAGACGATTTTGAGCGAATATAAGCAATAGTTTTATAGATATGACCTGTTTAGTATCCTTTTCGACTAACTAACTTGGTATATTCAGTGACTTTTCTTAATTTTATGGCTAACAATACATTATAGACGATTTTTAGCGAATATAAGCAATAGTTTTATAGATATGACCTGTTTAGTATCCTTTTCGACTAACTAACTTGGTATATTCAGTGACTTTTCTTAATTTTATGGCTAACAACAGACAATTTTTTATAGCAAAGGAAAGATCTGGGCGTGAAGGAGTTAAAAGAGTATCAAGACAACTCTGGACTTCAATTGGTTCTCCCTTTTGGAACTATTTCACTATATATTTTTCTATGGAGTGCGTTAAAGTGGATTTTTTGAAGAATTTTCGTTGTCGTTGGCCAGTCTTCTCTTAACCCCATCACGCCCAGACCTTTTCCAATATATAATACAGTCTGTTGTAACCCATTCAATTACGAAAAGTAGCTTAATATACCAAATTAGCTAGTGGACAAGGGTATTAAACAGGTCACATCTATAATATCTTGCTTATATTCACAAAAATAGTATTATGGTATACCCAAAGTACAATGAAAATTACATTCTGGGCCTCAAGGGGTTAATAAAAAAAAAGTTGGATGGTAAAACGTTTTCTAACAGAGGCAGTGACGAGAGGGAGGAATACGCTATTTTAGGGTCTTTAAAAGGACTTGGGGTCTTTAAAAGGAGTCTGGATAAATTCATGGATGGGGAAGAGAGGTGGATATAGGTAGAGTTAAGTAACAGGAACTACCTCGTGTAGGTCTCACGGCCTCTTGTAGCTTCCTTATTTTCTTATGTTATTATGAGTGGAGTAATCATCAAAAAATTGGATACTAACATAAAAGTAAACAGACCTTATGAAACACAGCCTGCGTGGTTTCAGTCTAGCCAAAAAATCAATCTTCCATTACATGCCCTGCCCACTCATACTACCTTAATTAACTGAACTACCAGACTCAACAGATCCAATAGAGAATTTCAATTAAGAAAACAAAATAGAGGAACCACTTAAACCAGTCTCATCAACTCATGGGTATGGACTTCAAAAAGAACCCATCAGAAAAAAGGAAAATCCAGAAATCAATTAGGAAAAAATCAAGGAATCTCTCTCTCTCTCTCTCTCTCTCTCTCTCTCTCTCTCTCTCTCTCTTCTCTCTCTCTCTCTCTCTCTCTCTCTCTCTCTCTAATGTAGGTATAAATATGTAAAATGTAAGGAAAAACAGAAATAACAGCTCGAAATTGTGACAAGAAGGAGTGAATAACGACGGTATACAAATAACACACATACAGAGAACACGTACAAAAAAAACGTCTAGTAAGTAAGTAAAATGAGTATGAGTAAAAAGAATGTGTAAAATAATTAATAAGGTTATAAAAATGAGGGAAAAATGAGTAATAAGTATGAGTAAAAAATAATTAGTATCATTAAGGAGAAAAAAAAGAAGTGAAAAACGGTAATACAAATAACAAACATTAAAAAAAAAAAAAAAAACTATCTGATGGAAAATATACAAACTAGGAATAGCAAACTCAAAACCACACATGATAAAGTTGTAATAGAAACCGATACATCCCCAACAGGACTTCATTTGGAAATATCACAGACCCAAAATCAAATAACACACATACACACCTACACAAGAACTGCCAAAGTAATATATACAAACTAAGAATAGCAAACTCCAAGGAACACATGATAGAGTTGTGATAGTAAGTTAAAGAAGAGGTAACATATAAGAACGGTAAGAATATATAAGAACGGTATACAAATAGGACAGACAACACACCTATACATTAAAGCTACCAAAGGAAAATATACACACTAAGAATAGCAAACTCAAAAGAACCCATGATAGAGTTGTAATAGAAACCGATACATCACAAACAGGAGTCCATTTCGTGATATCAATGACCAAAAAACAAAAAACATACATACACAACCCTACAAAAAAAAAAAAACCCATACATACACAACCCTACAAAAAAAACAAAACCAACATACATACACAACCCTACAAAAAAAACAAAACATACATACACAACCCTACAAAAAAAAAAACATACATACACAACCCTACAAAAAAAAAAAAACATACATACACAACCCTACAAAAAAAAAAACATACATACACAACCCTACAAAAAAAAAACACATACAACCCTACAAAAACACTACACAACCCTAAAAAAAAAACATACATACACAACCCTACAAAAAAAAAAAAAACATACATACACAACCCTACAAAAAAAAATAAACATACATACACAACCCTACAAAAAAAAAGCTGCTATAGGAAAATATACAAACTAGAAATAATAAAGTTGTGATAGAACCGATACATCAACAAGAGTCCATTTCGTAATATACAAAGACCCAAAAATCTCCGTATTGCGTGTGTCTAGGTCATATCTGTTTTCCCAAATCTCTCTCTTGAAGGAATGACCACCGGCTGCATCTGACCACCTGTTGTTTGTCTTTATGACGGTGTTCTTTTGTATGAAAGGATATTTTGTTTAGTTTTTTGGTTATGAAATAGACGATGTTTGTTCGGGATTCTGATGAGAACAATAGTGGGGGGGGGGGGGAGAGAGAGAGAGAGAGAGAGAGAGAAGAGAGAGAGAGAGAGAGAGAGAGAGAGAGAGAGAGAGAGAGAGAGAGAGAGAGAGAGAGAGAGAGAGAGAGAGAGAGAGACAGACAAAGTGACAGATAAAGAGACAGAGACAGACAGAGAGAAGGAGAGAGAAAAGAGACAGAAGGAGAGGAGAGAGAGAGAGAGAGAGAGAGAGAGAGAGAGAGAGAGAGAGAGAGAGAGAGAGAGAGAGAGAGAGAGAGAGAGAGAGAGAGAGAGAGAGAGAGAGAGAGAGAGAGAGAGAGAAAGAAAAAAAAATTCACGCAGACCCAATCACTATTTATTATTAAGGTTTATAAATTACTAACTTGCAAATACGGTCATAATTCATTACCACAAGATCCAAACTATAAACATACATACATACATACATACATACATACATACATACATACAAACATACATACAGACATACATACGCATTCACACTCGAAAATAAATACAAAATACAAATGCAAACGTAGGGAAGTAAGGAGAATCGAGCATCAATTTCCTGAAAAACCCGTGAAGAGAAAGGGACAGAGGAAGGAGCCGTCACATTCCCCCTTCTTTGACATGTGGTAATGAACGCGGTGATGACAGGTAATGACCTCTTAATATTCTGGCTCGTCCCTCCATCCAATTATCCAACCTAATAAGTGAGATGAGACAGACCGACTGATGAGACCAGACCCGAATTTCGACCCCTTGAAATTTACCCAGAGTTTCGTTTCATCAGTACCAATTTCTTCAAGGCTTTTGTTCGCCCTTCCTATCGTTGGTTTTCTGATCAATGCTATAGATAAACTTTTTCTATTTATTTTAGGTTTTTGTTTGTTTTCTTTACAAATTTCCATCTTGTATTGATCAGAAGACAAAGAGTGCCTAGAGAGTGTGTGTGTGTGTGTGTGTGTGTGGTGTGTGTGTGTGTGGGGTGTGTGTGTGTGTGTGTTGGTGTGTGGGTGTTTTGTGTGGTGCGTGCGTGCGTGCGGCGTGCGTGCGTGCGTGCGTTTCGTGGGGTGCGTGCGTGCGTGCGTGCGTGCGTGCGTGCGTGCGTGCGTTTCGTGCGTTTCGTGCGTGCGTGCGTTGCGTGCGTGTGTGTTGTGAGAGGGGAGAGAGAGAGAGAGAGAGAGAGAGAGAGAGAGGAAGAGAGAGGGAGAGAGAGAGAGGAAGAGAGAGAGAAACTGGCAAAATTGAAATAAATATAGGAAAAAAATTTACTGACATGCACAGACAGACAGACAGACAGACAGACAGACAGACAGACACACAGACAGACAGACAGACAGACAGAGACAGACAGACAGACACACAGACAACAGACAGACAGACAGACACACAGCAGAGACAGACAACAGACAGACAGACACAGACAGACAGACAGACAGACAGACAACAGACAGACAGACAGACGACAGACAGACAGAGACAGACAGACAGACACACAGACAAACAGACAGACAGACAGACACACAGACAGAGCAGCCCGGGACAGACGACGACGAAAACAACAGACAGACAGCAGACGAGACGGGAAGACAGACGACAGACGACAGACAACAGACAGAGCCAGACAGACAGACAGACACAAGACGAGACAGACAGACAGCAGACAGACAGACAGACAGACAGAAGACGAAGACAGACAACAGACAACAACGACACAGACAGACAACAGACAGACAGACAGACGACAGACAGACAAGACACACAGACAGAGACGACAAAAACAGACGCAGACAGACGAAGACGACAGACAGACAGACAGAAAGACAGACGCAGACGCGGGCAGACAGACAGACAGACAAAACAGACAGAACAGACAGACGCAGACAGACAGACAGAATACAGACGACAGAAGACAGACAGACGGGGACAGACAGACAGACAGACAGACAGACAGGCAGCCAAAAGGGACAGACAGACAGACACACAGACAGAAGACGACAGACAGACAGACAAAAGGGACAGACAGACAGACGACAGACAGAACACAAGACAGAGACAGACAGACGAAGACAGAGACACACAGACAGAGAAGAAAAACGACAACAGAGGGACACACAGACAGAGACAGAAGACAGACAGCGACACAGACAACAGAAGCAGACAGACAGACAGACAGACGGGACAGACAACAGCAGACAACAGACAGACAGACAGACACAACGTAAAAAGAAAAACCGAAAAAGAAAAGCAAAAAAGACAAAAATTTTGAAAAAAGACAAAAAATATCATAAAAAAGGAAAATTAAGGATAAATAATAGAAAATAAATAGAAAAAGAATAAAGAAAATCAAGCCGTTTAATCATGTTTGAGAATTTTGTGAAGAAACATGAACATTTCTGCAGCGTCCTGATGTGAATAATATAATTAAGAAATATGCAAATCGGTTTTAACAAAATAGAAATATATGACAAATGCTGTCTGCAGTGAACCCGAGATGGAAACATGAAAAGGAACGTAATTTTTATATGATATATCTCTCTCTCCTCTTCTCTCTCTTCTCTCCTCTCTCTCTCTCTCTCTCCCCTCCTCCTCTCCTCTCTCTCTCTCTTCTCTCTCTCTCCCCTCTCTCTCTCTCTCTCTCTCTTCTCTCTCTTCTCCTCTCTCTCTCTCTCTCTCTCCCCCTCTTTTCTCTCTCTCTCTCCCCCTCTCCCCTCTCTCCCCCTCTCCCCCCTCTCCTCTCTCTTCTCTCTTCTCTCCTCTCTCTCTCTCTCTTCTCTCTCCCCTCCCCCTCTCTCCCCCTCTCTCTCTCTCTCTAATGCTTAAGAACAAAAATATATATATATACAAGTTTCCCCTCCATGTAAAGTTTAAAGTTAACATTTTTATACGCACTATCTTAAGCATCGAGGCATCTGGCTTATACAAGAGATTATAATGGTAAGGTCAGAGATCGTTGCAATACTTTCCCTGAACAAAATGAAGGATTTCTGAATAACAAGCCTGTACAAATCGTTTATCCTTCATATTATTAATTCAATCTTCTAGTATTTCTCTATTGGCCAACTAACTACAGTGCTTGAGGATATTTTTTATGAACCTACTATAGCGCATGTAGGCTTATATATATTTTTTGTTTAAGTACGAGGAAATGCGATGAAAACTGCATATAAGAACTCTATTTTAGCATTTAGAGTTCCACAAGGTTCTATAATATCGTGTAATACATTATATCCATCACTGGTAATTCCCTAATAACATATTCCATTAGGTACGAGAAAATACGAATATTCCTCTTCAAGTATCTTTTTTCTAGCATTTAAGGTTCCACAAGGTTCCAATGAAATCGTCTAATACCACTGCATTTACTGTTTTTTAGCCTCAAGGATTAGTAAGGTTCCATAATATTGCCTATTGTCCATAATATGTTCCTATGTTCCATATGTTCATAGGGTATTTGATTTATTTTAACATTAGAAGTTTCACAAGGTTCCATAGTAATATAATCTAATAATACTGCACTTCACATTTTTTTAGCCTCAGGGGTTCTACAAGGCTCCATAATATCGTGTAATCCATCACATTCCTCACTGGTAATTCCCTAATAACACTGTATTATTTTAAGTACCTGAAAATACGAATATTGCACTTAAGAACTTTTTTAGAACTCTATATTTTTTTGTTAAGTTTTCAAGAACTCTATCTTTAGCATTAAGGGTTCCACAAGGTTCCGTAATATCGTCTAATACTACTGCATTTACTATCAGTTTTCTTCTTTTTAGCTTCAGGAGTTCAATAAGGTTCCATTATATCGTGTAATACTACTGAAGATTTTATTTTAGCATTAAGGGTTCCATAAGGGTTCCATAATATCGAGCAATCCATCATATTCCTCTCTGGTAATTCCCTAATAACTCCTGCCGAAAGCTGGCCCTGGGAGCAGACGACGGCATTCCTCCACGTCAGTGCCGCCGCGCCACTACTGAGAAATGTGGACAATGGAGGAGAGGGAAGGGGCGTGTGGAGGAATGGGTGGAAGACGTGGAGAGAGAGAGAGAGAGGGGAGAAAAAGGAGAGAGAAGAGGAGAAGGGAGAGAAGAGAGAGAGGAGAGGGGGAGAGAGAGAGAGAGAGAACTTGCAAACCTGAAAAAAATATATAACTTCCTTACACTAAGATGTAAGGAAGTTATATGATGGCAAGAAAGGAAAGGAAAAGAGGGAAGGTAATTGATATGGTATAATGAAATGGGAAGGAAGAAAGGAAGGATAAGATAAAACATAATTGATATGGCAGATGAAATGAGGCGCTTATTTTAGAAAGTCGATAAGCGCCATCAATAAAAAACTAAGTAAATGGCTTCAAAATGTTTCAATGTTCAAAATGTCCTATCTTTTGAACCAGTCATACACACTGATGAATTCATAATTTTGTATACTTGGCTCAAAAGATAGGACATTTTGAACATTGAAACATTTTGAAGCCCTTTACTTCGTTTTTTTATTGATGGCGCTTATCGACTTTCTGAAATCAACGCCGCAAAGCGAATGAAAGATGGAAGAAAGAAAGGAAAGAAATGCGCGACAGACGAAGTGAAGACCAACGTAGGAAAAGAAAATGATAAATGTGCAGAGAAAATTTAATAAAGATGAAAAAAAGAATAGAAAAGGAACAATAGGCATGAGAAACACTATAGCAGAACAAGAAGAGATGATAAAACGGAAAGAATAAAACGAAAGATATCAATGGTAAGATTCGTAAGTGATATAAAATGAAAAAAAATTGGTATGGGATAAAATAAAGCATAAGGATGGATGACAGTAAATGGAGTAAGGGTTATGTGGGGGGGGGGAAGGAGGGAGGGGGTATGGGGGGAAGGAGGGGATGGGTTGGCGAAGGAAGAAAGAGGGTGGGTTGGATGGCAAGGAGAGTTGTGTGGGTTGGGGGAAGTAGGGTAGGGGTGTGGGGAAAGAAGGTGAGGTTGGGGGAAGAAGGGGGTGGGTGTGTTAGGGTGTGTGGGTTGGGGAAGGTGGGGGAAGGAGGGTGGTGTTGTGGGTTGGGGGGAAGGTGGGAGGGAGAAGAATGGTGGGTGAGGGAAGGTGGTGGGTTGGGGAAGGAGGGTAGGTGTGGGTTGGAGAAGGAGGGTAGGTGTGGGTTGGGGAAGGAGGGTAGGTGTGGGTTGGGGAAGGAGGGTAGGTGTGGGTTGGAGAAAGAGGGTAGGGGTTGGGAGGGTGGGGGTTGGGGTGGGTTGGGGTGGGTGTGGGGAGGGAGTAAAGTGGGTTGGGGGAAGGTGGGTGAGGGAAGGTGGTGGGTTGGAGAAGGAGGGGGTGGGTTGGAGAAAGAGGGTAGGGTTGGGTGGGTGGGGGGTTGGGGTGGGTTGGGGTGGGTGTGGGGAGGGGGTAAAGTGAGTTGGGGGGAAGGTGGGAGGGAGAAGAATGGTGGGTGAGGGAAGGTGGTGGGTTGGGGAAGGAGGGTGGGGTTGGAAAAGGAGGGTGGTAGGGTAGGGGTGGGTGGGGGGTTTGGGTGGGTTAGGGGGTGGGTGGGGTACAGCTTCATTACACACCTTGAAAAAAGGAACATTTGCATATGATATGGAATATATTTTTTGAGATTATGCAGATGTGTGTTGGGAATACAGGGCGAGAGGGGAAAGACGGCCCAGGCTAAGATTATTTCTTTCATGATTTTTTCTTGGTATAAGTTTTTCCCCTATTATATCAACCTAATAAAGGGAGATACGCACGGGTGAGTAGACAGTGACCGAATACATATGGAACAGTTTTGACCCATGAATAAATACATTACAAAAACTTTCTTGTTATCTATTCAATCTTATCTCAAAAAAGGTATCTTGGTATTTTTTAATTTTTTATTTGTGTCGAATATTCCTATTTTCATGTAGACAAAACAGTCAAAAATAGTTTCATGATGTCTATAACCAAGATTATACATTGCAGGAAATTTTTTTTCATTTACATACCTACATCATAAAATTCAATATTATTATTACATTAAAGTTAACAAGATTATATATTAGCCCCTTGAGGCCCAGAACGTAATTTA
>JACEEZ010002203.1:110000-122500 GCA_016584305.1 Chionoecetes opilio
GCAACGGCATCTACGAATTCCTGCTTTTTGAGGCTGAAGCCTTTAGCTCTGATAGGCAAGCATGTTAGTCAGTTGGACGCTCCCGTTTCCTGTGCAATGTGAATTTTCTTCATGGTTTCGATTGGCATGACGTCTTTTAGGTGTTCCAATCTTTCCACTTGTGCATTCTGTCTGTTTCTAGACATGGATTTCTTTAGCTCCAAAACCGCATTCTGGTCAGTTTCTCCCTTTGCGTCCTGAGCTATGATTTTTTCGGTGAGGGACCTGGTGAGGTGGATGGAGTCTCGGTTTTCTTCCTCAGCCATTTTTTCAGGGGACGTGATCCCCATCCCACCCAGTCTTGGTGGAAGTGACAGTAGCTCCCTCACGTCATTTCCTATGATGAAATTAGTTTTTAGTAGTGCTGGTAGGAAGGTTTTCCTGATGGATTCTTCCAACGGTCTGAGGAGATGGCTGATGCCTGGGATGGCGCGCTTGACGAAGCTCCATCGATGTTGTCGGCCATCTATGAATGCTGAGTAGGCTGCGTGTGGTTCTGTCTTGGCTATGTCGGACAAGACGCCCACCTACTACTACTACTACCACTACTACTACTACTACTACCACTACTGCTACTACTACTACTACTACTACTACTACTACTACTACTACTACCACTACTACTACCCGCTGACGCTTGTGTTTTTTCTCTACTACTACTACTACTACTACTACTACTACTACTACTACTACTACTACCTCTACTACTACCACTACTACTACTACTACTACCACTACTGCTACTACTACTACTACTACTACTACTACTACTACTACTACTACTACTACTACCTGTACTACTACCTGTACTACTACCACTACTACTACTACTACTACTACTACTACCACTACTACTACTACTACTACCACTGCTACTACTACTACTACTACTACTACCTCTACTACTACCACTACTACTACTACTATTACCCGCTGACGCTTGTGCTTTTCCCTACTACTACTACTACTACTACTACTACTACTACTACTACTACCACTACTACTACTACTACAACAACAACAACTACTACTACTACTACCACTACTACTACAACTACTACTACTGCTACTACTACAGCTACTACTACTGCTGCTACTACTATTACTTCTACTATTACTTCTACTTTGGGGAGGCGGTAGCGGAGTGGTTAGCGTCTCCGACTGGCGTTCTCGGTGACCCGAGTTCGATCCCCTAAGAAAACCAAAAACTTTCTGCACCGTCGAGTGGCCTAAGAACACCCACATGCCCTGCCCATCAACTCTACCTTCGATTGCGAGTACATCGGAGGACACAGGGGAGCGGCATGAGCCTTTAATCACAGGCGTCACTATAAGAATCCTGCCTGAAAAAAAAAAAAAACCCCTACTACCACCACTAACACCACCTCCTAATCCACGCACCTTTACAGAATATTCCTAAAATATGTTATCTTTCGTATGTCAGTAGTAGATTTTCATTCACCAAAATCATTCCATAAATAAATATACATTCCAAAAATAAGGGTGCTATCCAAAAATAAGGGTGCTATCCAAAAACAAGGGTGCTATCGAAAAATAAGGGTGCTATCCAAAAACAAGGGTGCTATCCGAAAATAAGGGTGCTATCCAAAAACAAGGGTGCTATACAAAAATAAGGGTGCTATCCTAAAATAAGGGTGCTATCCTAAAATAAGGGTGATATCCAAAAACAAGGGTGCTATCCAAAAACAAGGGTGCTATCCAAAAATAAGGGTGCTATCCAAAAACAAGGGTGTTATCCAAAAATAAGGGTTCTATCCTAAAATAAGGGTGCTATCCAAAAACAAGGGTGCTATCCAAAAACAAGGGTGCTATCCAAAAACAAGGGTGCTATCCAAAAACAAGGGTGCTATCCAAAAACAAGGGTGCTATCCAAAAACAAGGGTGCTATCCAAAAACAAGGGTGCTATCCAAAAAACAAGGGTGCTATCCAAAAACAAGGGTGCTATCCAAAAACAAGGGTGCTATCCAAAAACAAGGGTGCTATCCAAAAACAAGGGTGCTATCCAAAAATAAGGGTGCTATCCAAAAACAAGGGTGCTATCCAAAAATAAGGGTGCTATCCTAAAACAAGGGTGCTATCCAAAAACAAGGGTGCTATCCAAAAATAAGGGTGCTATCCTAAAACAAGGGTGCTATCCAAAAACAAGGGTGCTATCCAAAAATAAGGGTGCTATCCAAAAATAAGGGTGCTATCCAAAAACAAGGGTGATATCCAAAAATAAGGGTGCTATCCAAAAATAAGGGTGCTATCCAAAAATAAGGGTGCTATCCAAAAACAAGGGTGCTATCCTAAAACAAGAGTGCTATCCAAAAACAAGGGTGCTATCCAAAAACAAGGGTAGAGTATATTCCAAAAACTCGGGTAATTAACAACGTACCAGACTACTGATTACAACTTGGACTCATAAACCACTCACTCACATCCCACGGGTCAATTTGATGCTAATAATGATGATGATGATGGTAGGCAATTACGTGATACGCCAATCCACTAACACGATCATCCGTTTTATAAAGCGATGAATGCTCAATGCAAATGACAGACATGATTCGAACAGTCCATTACCTCTAATCATGGACTGTTACTGTACCACATGGGTTGTTAGGGGTAAGTAGAGAGGTCAAGGTCGAGGGAAATCATTTAACTTGCCTCACTGGTAAACTCTCGAGCTCTAGTATTATATTTCTCCACCTTTCTACGACTTAATATTTTTTTTTCAAGAGTGTCAAGACATTATAATATATTAATTGTAAATAAATATATGGACCTACCTCCTTTTTCTGCAATTTTTTACTGTCTTCTTTATAGGGACTGGCAACAAGCGGGTTTCTTGTGTGCTTTACTTGATGCCAGTCCTTTAAAAAGTCCATTGAGATTCGTCCCCCCCCAAAAAAAAAAAAATAACAGAAAAAAACGGGAATATACTCATTTTCTAACGATAAGATTAGAAGATAAGAAAGAACCCTTTAACCCCTCGAGACCCAGAACGTAATTTCCATTGTAATTTGGGTACCATTAGACGATATTTAGTGACTATAAGCAATATTTTATAGATATGACCTGTTTAGTATTCTTGTCAACTATTCAATTTGGTGTATTCAGTTACTTTTCGTAAATTTATGGTTAACAACAGACAATTTATAATAGCAAAGGAAAGATCTGGGCGTGGAGGGGTTACATAAGGAGTAGGTAATACCTCTCATTAGAGTTCCCGTTGAATGACCAGAAACAATGGAAAGGTTGATATTTACACCTTATAGCTAGGGTATATGAGTCTTTATATATATACCTTTGCATATTATGGGATTATTACAGCTAAATAAAACCTCCTTATTCCCCTCGATATATTAACACAGGAGTACACGATTACTAAGCTACATTTCAGGATCATTGAAAAAACAGGTTGTAATACGAAGTTCATGAATGTAATAACGCAAGGTAAGGAAGGAAACACTAAGATCAGCTGGAAGTAAAAAAAACTAAGCGAGGGGAAACTGTGATCCATAACCCTTCATTCAACCTTATAGACTTTTATGGGCGTATATAATTATGTTCCAAAATAACAAAGGAAATAAAAAGCATGCTAAAATAGTATACATATAATGAGAGAGAGAGAGAGAGAGAGAGAGAGAGAGAGAGAGCGAGAGAGAGAGAGAGAGCGAGAGAGAGAGAAGAGAGAGAGAGAGAGAGAGAGAGAGAGAAGAGAAAAAAAAAAGTTGGATGTCGACAAATAGGGAATGACAGGAAAAAAGTGGAAAGAGGAGAATGTAAGAGAGAGAGAGAGAGAGAGAGAGAGAGAGAGAGAGAGAGAGAGAGAGAGAGAGAGAGAGAGAGAGAGAGAGAGAGAGAGAGAGAGAGAGAGAGAGAGAGAGAGATCTAATAAAACACTATAAGACATAATATAACGAATCCTTTACAGCACCAGTAACAATCACACATAATAATATCCCTTCCTTTCTTTCCCCTTTCTCTTTCTATTGTCCTCTCCTATAGTCCCATTTAGTCACCTTTTCCCTTCACTCTACTTCCTTATATCTTGTAGCTTCCTTATTTTCCTCTTGTAGCTTCCTTATTTTCCTTGTAGCTTCCTTATTTTCCTTGTAGCTTCCTTATTTTCCTTGTAGCTTCCTTATTTTCCTTGTAGCTTCCTTATTTTCCTTGTAGCTTCCTTATTTTCCTTGTAGCTTCCTTATATCTTGTAGCTTCCTTATTTTCCTTGTAGCTTCCTTATTTTCCTTGTAGCTTCCTTATTTTCGTCTTGTAGTTTCCTTATATCATCTTGTAGCTTCCTTATTTTCCTTGTAGCTTCCTTATTTTCCTCTTGTAGCTTCCTTATTTTCCTTGTAGTTTCCTTATTTTCCTTGTAGCTTCCTTATTTTCCTCTTGTAGCTTCCTTATTTTCCTTGTAGCTTCCTTATTCTTGTAGCTTCCTTATATCTTGTAGCTTCCTTATTTTCCTTTGTAGCTTCCTTATTTTCCTTGTAGCTTCCTTATTTTCCTCTTGTAGCTTCCTTATTTTCCTTGTAGCTTCCTTATTTTCCTTGTAGCTTCCTTATTTTCCTTGTAGCTTCCTTATTTTCCTTGTAGCTTCCTTATTTTCGTCTTGTAGCTTCCTTATTTTCCTCTTGTAGCTTCCTTATATCATCTTGTAGCTTCCTTATTTTCCTTGTAGCTTCCTTATTTTCCTTGTAGCTTCTTTATTTTTCTTGTAGCTTCCTTATTTTCCTCTTGTAGCTTCCTTATTTTCCTTTGTAGCTTCCTTATTTTCCTCTTGTAGCTTCCTTATTTTCCTTGTAGCTTCCTTATTTTCCTCTTGTAGCTTCCTTATTTCCTTGTAGCTTCCTTATTTTCCTTGTAGCTTCCTTATTTCCTGTAGCTTCCTATTTTCCTCTTGTAGCTTCTTTTCTTGTACTTTCCTTATTTTCCTTGTACTTCCTTAATTTTCGTCTTGTAGCTTCCTTATATCATCTTGTAGCTCCTATTTTCCTTGTATTCTATTCCTCTTGTAGCTTCTTATTTTCCTTGTAGCTTCCTTTTTTCTGTAGCTTCCTATTTTCCTTGTAGCTTCCTATTTCGTCTTGTGTTTATATCATTCTTGTAGCTTCCTTAATTTTCTCTGTAGTTCCTTATATCATTTGTAGCGTCCTTATTTGTCCTTGTAGCTTCCTTATTTTCCTTGTAGCTTCCTTATCATCTTGTGCTTCCTTATTTTCCTTGTAGTTCTTTTTTCTCTGTGCTTCCTTATATCTTTGTAGCTTCTTATTTTCCTTGTAGCTTCCTTAGTTTCCTGTGTAGCTTTTTTTTTCTTGTAGCTTCCTTATTTTCCTCTTGTAGCTTCCTTATATCATCTTGTAGCTTCCTTATATCATCTTGTAGCTTCCTTATATCAATCATCTTGTAGCTTCTGTATCCTTCAAGTATTCAACAAGATTGCAACACGTATAGGATTTTGTATTGGGGAAAGTTAACATACGAAGACGTTACACTATTGCTAATTACTCAACTCAAACTAAGCAAGCAGCGGTGTTAATTGTCACTCTTGTTTGATACTTCGAAATTGGCATTGTTGTACATTCACTAATTGGCTGAACGAGTTTCTTGAAGTCTGTCTCTGTGGTGTGTGTGTTGTGTGTGTTTGTGTGTGTGTTGTGTGTGTTGTGTCCGACGGGTTCTGTGTTGTGTGTTTGTGTGTGGTGTGCTTGTGTTGTGTGTGTGTGTGTGTGTGTGTGTGTGTATGTAGTTGTGTGCGCGCGCGTCGTGGGGTGTGTTGTGTGTTTGCGCGATGTTGTGTGCGCGACTTGGTGTGTCCGAGTGTGTGTGTGTGTGTGTGTGTGTGTGCGTGTGCGTGTGTGCGTGTGCGTGTGCTGTGTGTGTGTGTGTGTGTGTGTGTGTGCGCCACTAAATGTAATTGCCTCAAACTGAATCAAGAAAATAAATAATACAAATATATATATATAATTAAAAAAAAGAAGAAAAAAAAAGTGTACAAATTTTTTTTATTCTTATATTTATGGGATTTATCTTATTTTTATCGAGTTCTTCCTTTATTATATTTGTTTATCCTCTGTATGGCTCTTTTCCAGTGTATTTATTACTGTAAACTCATGTTCCAATCCATCTATAAAGAGAGAGTTATCAAATTATAGACCCATTTCCAACCACCACCCCCATTTTTTCTCCATACATCCCTCATTCCCTCATGCCTACATTCTATTACCGTGTTGACATACATCTATGCCACTAAAGGTAATTGCCTCAAACTCCTTTATTTCCCCGTCACCGCAAAAAACATTAATCACCACGTAACGTCATCAATATATTCCCGTCTATCCATCATCCATTATACTCCCTCCCATCATAGTGACGCCGTGATACTGTAATTTAGGGTTTCAATTTTGTTCCATGATTACATTAAAAAGATATACCACTGTTTTTGAACGCGTCTAAATTTTTTTTAAAGATTGAATAGTAAATATACAGATAGATATAGATAGAAGTATTTATCGTAAAAAAATGTAAATAAATGATGAGTGCGTGTTCATGTGATAATAATTTATGTATAGGGTTAAGTTTTCACTACATTTTGATGGCGTGAAAAACCTACAAAATCAATCAATCCATAAAAATTCAGTACCTAATAAAACTAGCTATAATAAAATATAAACCAGAGAAGAAAAGAACATGAGTATATGATTTATATCCTTGCGTTGGAGAAAAACAGTAAGACGCCTATAATCGGCGAAGGACGAGCGAGCCCGTAGAAACCCGGTTTGGGTCCGGGTCGGCCGCTTAAGTGAGAAAAATCCTGTATCCAGTGAGGACTCTCGCTCGTAACTACTACTAACTACTACTACTACTACTACTACTATACTACTACTACTACTACTTCTACTACTACTACTAACTACTACTACTACTGCTACTACTACTACTACTACTACTACTACACAATAGGTGTCATGCACGTGACGTCACAGCCCTCGCTGTGCAGGCGAAAAACGCGGGAAATGCGAGCTGGAGGACCAACAAACTCCACTTGCCGCCCGATTTTGCCAGCTTATGGTAATTTTCCCCTACTAAATATATGTTTATCATTATAAAAGGTATACTGTTATCTTCGGAAATGTTTGTTCTATAATATTATCAAATAAAAAACCGTAAAATACACTAAATAACTACCATTATGAGACTCTCAAGAACTATGCATGAACTTAATATTCTATTAAACTCTTCGTCATTTAATACTTTGCGAGAAAACGTTTTACATGGAGAATATGAATAGAAGCGGAATTTCATTTGCTTTCCATTGACACATTTCGTTTTCTGATAAATGAATTAGCATCATGCATAAATTAGCGTTAACTAAATAAATAACACCATCAATCGGGAAAAAATACCCGAAATTTGTCTGCTGTCATCTAAACTCCATTTACCTTTGCTTTTTACGCTGAAACTGTAGGATTGAATGGGGCTATCAGATGGCGAAGACCGCTTGTCAATCGGAAGCGGGATTCCAATGAAATAAGCTCCTAAAAAGCGTTATGGTCGGTCGGGTCGGGTCGGCCGCTTATCCCGGAAAAATCCGAGTGAGTGAGGACTCACGAGTGCTTCGCGCTCGCTCGTAATAAAAATACTCAGTAAAAATAATTGTGTAATAATAGATGAGTGCGTGCTCATCTGATAATTAATGTATGGGGTTCAATTTTCTCGAATAATTAATGCATGGGGTTAAATGTTTACTATTTTTTTAATGCGTGTAAAACCTAAAAAAAAGAAAAAATAGGAGCGTGCGTGTTCATGTGATAATAACTAACGCATAGGTTTAAATGTTCACTACTTTTGAATGCGTATAATGCCTAAAGAAAAAAACCAGCTACGCATGAAAGTATGTATCACCTTCATAAAGTATATCGTTGAACACACAAACCAAAAAAAAAAAAAAAATTCAAAAAATAAACCTAACAAAACTAAACCACCTAAAGAAACCAAAATAAAAAATAAACCTATCAAAAAAAATGGTGAGTGTGTTCATGTGGTGGTAATTATACAATGTGCTGGTAATTAATGATGTACAGGCAGTAATGGCTAATATATAATGCAGAGGTGGGAGCAAGGAAGCTAGAGTACAAGGAAATCCGACTCCACAGTAAAGTTTGAAACCCGTACGGTGCTGCCATCTATGTCGAACACAGGGTGTCTCTCTAGCTTCCTTGGTGGCGATGGTGGTGGTACTTGCCTCGCCGTACTCTAGCTTCCTTGGGTGGGAGGGAGGGAGGGAGGGAGTGGGGACATCAATAATATAGTGTCCTACTGTTACTCTAAGTGTTACCTTGGCTTTGACTTTGATAACTATACTAGGACTATAAAAAGTGTGCTAAAAGTTAACTATTAATAAACCTTAACCCCTTCACAACCAGATCTTTCCTTTGCTATATAAAATCGTATGTTGTTAGCCAATAGATTACGACAAGTGACTTAATATACCAAATTAGTTAGTGGACAAGGATACTAAACAGGTCATAGCTATAAAATATTGCTTATAGTCACTAAAAATCGTCTAATACTAAACAAAATAAAATGGAAATTATGCTCTGGGTCTCAAGGGGTTAAAAAATATACAAATATATATAAAAAACAGCTAATAAAATACCTAATAAAATAAATTGATAGTAAAATAAAAGGGTAATATAACCACTACTTTTGAATGCTTGTAAAACCTAAAATATCTAAAAAAAAAAAAATAATAATAATAACTGATAAAAAAAACAAATAAAAAATTATAGCAAAAAAATAGTGTAAGTATTTAACCCCTTGAGACCCAGAACGTAATTTCCATTGTAATTTGGGTACCATTAGACGATTTTGAGTGACTATAAGCAATATTTTATAGCTATGACCTGTTTAGTATCCTTGTCCACTAACTAATATGGTTTATTTAGATACTTTTAGTTTTTTTTATGGTTAACAACAGACGATTTTTTATAGCATAGGAAAGATCTGGGCGTGAAGGGGTTAAAGGTCAGCGCGTGGGTGGGTGTTCCTGTGTTGGTAATTAATGTATACAGGTAGTAAGGTATAATGCAGAAGAGGGAGGGAGATAAAACCTAAGGAAAAAGACAAGCTAAGTATGAAAGTATGTATTACCTTCATAAAATATATCGTTGAACACACACGTGCGCGCAAAAAAAAAAAAAAAAAAAAAAAAAAAATTTACAAAAATTAAGAAACATTGGTAGGTGCGTGTTCATGTGGTGATAATTATAGAACGCGCTGGTAATTAATGTATCCAGGTAGTAATGGATAAGGTATAATGCAGAGGAGAGAGGGTGGGAGGGAGGGAGGGAGGGAGGGAGGGAGGGAGAGAGAGAGGGAGGGAGGGAGAGAGGGAGGGAGGGAGGGAGGGAGGGAGAGAGGGAGAGAGAGAGAGAGGGAGGGGACATCCATAGTACAGCAGTGGTGATGGGAGGACACGCGTCAGATTAAATAGAATTATTGAGAGAATTTAATGGAAGTCAAATGAGGTTAGAGTGGCCAGGCTTTATGACCTGACACGTGGTGGGGGGGAGGAGGAGGGAGGAGGAGGAGGAGGAGGAGGAGGATGAGGATTACATAGGATTACATAGGAATAACAGACACCAGGAGACCTATTGGTCCATGACGAGGGTATCTGCTGAACTACATACTACTAACTATCAACTACTTGTAAGAAAACAGTTGGAAAAGGATACCATGTCCTTAAAAGAAGATAGGAACACGGAAGTTTCATAGTGCAGAAAAATAGGGTATGAAATATACTAACTACAACTACCACTACCACTACAACTAATCGATCCGGGGGACTAAATATGAATTCGCAGGGCACTATCAATACCCATTTACTTTACAGTGCGCGTCAAGTCTGTTTTTAAATGTAGTTATTGTGCTGGCTTCGACAACATTTGCTGGTAACTTGTTCCATCGATCAACGACTCTCACATTGAAATAATTTTTACGGAGATCAGTGATGCAACGTTGACCGTTTAGTTTTAAACCATTATTTCTTGTTGTCACTTGAGTTGAAAGCTCGAATAGGTTCTCTTGATTAATGACATCAAATCCTTTTAGGATCTTAAAGGTTTCTATCAAGTCCCCACGGATTCTACGATCCTTTAAGGAAAACATATTAAGTTTCCGCAGTCTCTCTTCATAAGATGAATTTCGCAGAGATGGAATTGTTTGGTTGCTCTTCTTTGCACTGATTCCAATTTTGCTTGGTCTTTTACAGGGCGACCAGAATTGGACGGCATATTCCAAGTGTGGCCTAACCAAGGACGTGTATAATTGTGTCATTACTTTCGGAGTTTGTGTTCAAAATTGCGTTTAATAAAGCCCAACATCATATTCGCCTTTTTACTGGCAGCTAGGCAATGCGGACTGGTTTTAAGATCATTACTGATGATGACACCTAAATCCTTTTCTTGCTGTACTTCAGTTAACGATTTATTTTGCATTTGATAGTTATATTTGAGGTTATCGTTGCCTATATGCATTACTTTACATTTATCGGAATTGAATTTTAATAGCCATTTATCACTCCAGTCTGATAGTTTGTCGAGGTCACTTTGTATGAGTTCGCAGTTTTCTCTAGTATATGCTTTACCGCCTAATTTGATGTCGTCTGCAAATTTCGATATTTTAGATACAAGTCCGCAGTCCAGATCGTTGATATATATCAGAAAAAGAGTGGGACCCAAGACCGAGCCCTGAGGCACCCCACTAGTAACATCTAACCAATCAGATGTTTCACCATTTATTACTACCCGTTGTTTACGATTTGAAAGCCAATCGCCAATCCATGAACATAGTTGCTCTCCCAAGCCATGTGCCCTTAGCTTGGTCAAAAGTCGCTTGGAGGAGGAGGAGGAAGAGGGAGAGGAGGAGAAGGAAGGTAGAAGGAATAGAGAGGAGGAGGAGGAGGAGGAGGAGGATTACATAGGATTACATAGGATTACATAGGATTACATAGGATTACATAGGATTACATAGGATTACATAGGATTAACAGACACCAGGAGACCTATTGGTCCATAGCGAGGGTATCTGCTGAACTACATACTACTAACTATCAACTACTTGTAAGAAGACAGTTGGAAAATGATACCATGTCCCTAAAGAGGATAGGAACATGGAAGTTTCATAGTGCAGAATGATAGGATATGAAAAATACTAACTACAACTACCACTACCACTACAACTAATCGATACGGGGGACTAGATACGAATTCGCACTATCAATACCATTTACTTTACAGTGCGCGTCAAGTCTGTTTTTGAATGTAGTTATTGTGTTGGCTCCGACAACATTTGCTGGTAACTTGTTCCATCGATCAACGACTCTCACATTGAAATAATTTTTACGGAGATCGGTGATGCAACGTTGACCGTTTAATTTTAAACCATTATTTCTTGTTGTCACTTGAGTTGAAAGCTCGAATAGGTTCTCTTGATTAATGACATCAAAACCTTTTAGGATCTTAAAGGTTTCTATCAAGTCCCCACGGATTCTACGATCCTTTAAGGAAAACATATTAAGTTTCCGCAGTCTCTCTTCATAAGATGAATTTCGCAGAGATGGAATTTGCTTGGTTGCTCTTCTTTGCACTGATTCCAATTTGGCTTGATCTTTTACGAAACAGGGCGACCAGAATTGAACGGCATATTCCAAGTGCGGCCTAACCAAGGACGTGTATAATTGTGTCATTACTTTCGGAGTTTTATGTTCAAAGTTACGTTTAATAAAGCCCAACATCATATTTGCCTTTTTACTGGCAGCTAGGCAATGCGAACTGGTTTTCAGATCATTACTGATGATGACACATAAATCCTTTTCCTGCTGTACTTCAGTTAACGATTTATTTTGCATTTGATAGTTATATTTGAGGTTATCGTTGCCTATATGCATTACTTTACATTTATCGGAATTGAATTTTAATAGCCATTTATCACTCCAGTCTGATAGTTTGTCGAGATCACTTTGTATGAGTTCGCAGTTTTCTCTAGTATATGCTTTACCGCCCACACACGAGGAGGAGGAGGAGGAGGAGGAGGAGGAGGAGGAGGAGGAGGAGGAGGAGGAGGAGGAGGAGAAAGGGGGAGGAGAGGAAGGATGAAGGAATAGAGAGGAGGAAGAAGGAGAGGAGGAGGAGGGAGGAGGAGGAGGAGGAGGAGGAGGAGGGAGGAGGAGGAGGAGGAGGAGGAGGAGGAGGAGGAGGAGGAGGAGGAGGAGGATTACAGAGGAATTCAAAGGTAAAAAAGTAAAAATAAATCACTTATTTTCTTGGAATGTTTTTCTTTCCAATTGTGATATATTTTCCATTGTGTTTATTTGTTATGTGTTGTGTGTGTGTGTGTGTGTGTGTGTGTGTGTGTGTGTAGTGTGTGTGTGTGTGTGTGTGTGTGT
>JACEEZ010002203.1:130000-137500 GCA_016584305.1 Chionoecetes opilio
GTATAATTGTATGTATAGAGTAAAGGTGAGCAGTGTATAATTGTATGTATAAAGTAAAGGTGAACAGTGTATAATTGTATGTATATAGTAAAGGTGAACAGTGAACAGTGTATAATTGTATGTATATAGTAAAGGTGAACAGTGAACAGTGTATAATTGTATGTATAAAGTAATGGTGAACAGTGTATAATTGTATGTATAAAGTAATGGTGAACAGTGTATAATTGTATGTATAGAGTAAAGGTGAGCAGTGTATAATTGTATGTATAAAGTAAAGGTGAACAGTGTATAATTGTATGTATATAGTAAAGGTGAACAGTGAACAGTGTATAATTGTATGTATAAAGTAATGGTGAACAGTGTATAATTGTATGTATAAAGTAATGGTGAACAGTGTATAATTGTATGCATAAAGTAATGGTGAACAGTGTATAATTGTATGTATAAAGTAATGGTGAACAGTGTATAATTGTATGTATAAAGTAATGGTGAACAGTGTATAATTGTATGTATAAAGTAATGGTGAACAGTGTATAATTGTATGCATAAAGTAATGGTGAACAGTGTATAATTGTATGTATAAAGTAATGGTGAACAGTGTATAATTGTATGCATAAAGTAATGGTGAACAGTGTATAATTGTATGTATAAAGTAATGGTGAACAGTGTATAATTGTATGCATAAAGTAATGGTGAACAGTGTATAATTGTATGTATAAAGTAATGGTGAACAGTGTATAATTGTATGCATAAAGTAATGGTGAACAGTGTATAATTGTATGTATAAAGTAATGGTGAACAGTGTATAATTGATGCATAAAGTAATGGTGAACAGTGTATAATTGTATGTATAAAGTAATGGTGAACAGTGTATAATTGTATGCATAAAGTAATGGTGAACAGTGTATAATTGTATGCATAAAGTAATGGTGAACAGTGTATAATTGTATGTATAAAGTAATGGTGAACAGTGTATAATTGTATGCATAAAGTAATGGTGAACAGTGTATAATTGTATGTATAAAGTAAAGGTGAACAGTGTATAATTGTATGTATAAAGTACAGGGGAACAGTGTATAATTGTATGTATAAAGTAATGGTGAACAGTGTATAATTGTATGCATAAAGTAATGGTGAACAGTGTATAATTGTATGTATAAAGTAAAGGTGAACAGTGTATAATTGTATGTATAAAGTACAGGTGAGCAGTGTATAATTGTATGTATAAAGTAAAGGTGAACAGTGTATAATTGTATGTATAAAGTAAAGGTGAACAGTGTATAATTGTATGTATAAAGTAAAGGTGAGCAGTGTATAATTGTATGTATAGAGTAAAGGTGAACAGTGTATAATTGTATGTATAAAGTAAAGGTGAACAGTGTATAATTGTATGTATAAAGTAATGGTGAACAGTGAACAGTGTATAATTGTATGTATAAAGTAAAGGTGAGCAGTGTATAATTGTATGTATAAAGTAAAGGTGAGCAGTGTATAATTGTATGTATATAGTACAGGTGAACAGTGTATAATTGTATGTATAAAGTAAAGGTGAACAGTGTATAATTGTATGTATAAAGTAATGGTGAACAGTGTATAATTGTATGTATAAAGTAATGGTGAACAGTGTATAATTGTATGTATAATAAGTAATGGTGAACACGTGTATAATTGTATGTATAAAGTAATGGTGAACAGTGTATAATTGTATGTATAAAGTAATGGTGAACAGTGTATAATTGTATGTATAAAGTAATGGTGAACAGTGTATAATTGTATGTATAAAGTAATGGTGAACAGTGTATAATTGTATGTATAAAGTAATGGTGAACAGTGTATAATTGTATGTATAGAGTAAAGGTGAACAGTGTATAATTGTATGTATAAAGTAAAGGCGAACAGTGTATAATTGTATGTATAAAGTAAAGGTGAACAGTGTATAATTGTATGTATAGAGTAAAGGTAAACAGTGTATAATTGTATGTATAAAGTAATGGTGAACAGTGTATAATTGTATGTATAAAGTAAAGGTGAACAGTGTATAATTGTATGTATAAAGTAAAGGTGAACAGTGAACAGTGTATAATTGTATGTATAAAGTAAAGGGGAACAGTGTATAATTGTATGTATAAAGTAAAGGTGAACAGTGAACAGTGTATAATTGTATGTATAAAGTAATGGTGAACAGTGTATAATTGTATGTATAAAGTAAAGGGGAACAGTGTATAATTGTATGTATATAGTAAAGGTGAACAGTGTATAATTGTATGTATAAAGTAAAGGGGAACAGTGTATAATTGTATGTATATAGTAAAGGTGAACAGTGTATAATTGTATGTATAAAGTAAAGGTGAACAGTGAACAGTGTATAATTGTATGTATAAAGTAAAGGGGAACAGTGTATAATTGTATGTATAAAGTAATGGTGAACAGTGTATAATTGTATGTATAAAGTACAGGTGAACAGTGTATAATTGTATGTATAGAGTAATGGTAAACAGTGTATAATTGTATGTATAAAGTAAAGGGGAACAGTGTATAATTGTATGTATAGAGTAATGGTAAACAGTGTATAATTGTATGTATAGAGTAAAGGTGAACAGTGTATAATTGTATGTATAAAGTAAAGGTGAACAGTGTATAATTGTATGTATCTCGTACGTGGTTTAACCCCTTCACACCCAGATCTTTCCTTTACTATAAAAATTTTAATGTTGTGAGCCATAGAATTACGAAAAGTAACTGAATATACCAAATTAGCTTGTCGACAAGGATACTAAACAGGTCCTATCTATAAAAATATTGCCTATATTCACTAAAGATTGTCTAATGGTAGCTAAATTACAATGGAAATTACGTTCTGGGTCTCAAGGGGTTAAGGTTGCATAGGTCGTAGTGTTGTTCATCCAATTCTCAAAGTCAGATTAGGACATCAACTTGCCACGAGAAACTATATACCTAAGATTTTTTTCCTCCCTCATTTAATATCAAACTTGCATATTACTTCATAAAAATGGCTCTAAAACTTCTTCCTCCTCCTAAATATGCATTTCACGTAGCAAGAAAGGCAATGACCAAATTAATGAAAACACAATTGAAATGAAGTGAGAAATGGGAAAAGCATACAGAAGGAGAGAGAGAGAGGGAAAAAATGAGAGAGAGAGAGAAAAGAGGAAAGGGAGAGAGAAGAGAGAGAAGAGAGAGAGGGGAAAATAAAATTACATCCATCCGACCAAAAATTATAAAGGACATTCTTTAAGTTTAAATCTCCCGCTTTTTTCTTTCTCTCTAACTATCTTCTTTAATCTCTCTCTCTCTCTCTCTCTCCCCTCCCCCTCTCTTCCCCCTTTTCTCTCCCCTTTTCCCCTCTCCTCCCCTCCCTCTCTCTCTTCTCTCTCCGGTGTTTTGTTTTTTTATCATGTCTTAAATTTTCCTTCCCTCCTTTCCTTTATTCTATCTTTCCGCATTCCTCTTTCTTTTTCCCTTCATTCTTTCCCCTTCCTTCATTTCTCCTTTTCCCGTCTACCCTTTGTGCCAGACCATATTTTCCCTTTTCCTCCCTTCCTCCTTCTCTTCCTCTCTTCCCCCTTTCTTTTCCTGTTTTTTCCCTTTTTCCCCCTCCCCCCCTTTTTCATCTTCCCTATTTCCCCGCAACACACCCAAAAAAAACACCCCTTACTAGACTACAAGGAGTAAAAAATATGACTCTAAGCACCCAGGATAGAGTCAGTTTCCCCGCGTGCCTTGTCAGTACCGCCCTTCTGCCCTCTTCGGGAACATAGGGACAGAGGACTCGGGGGGTTTTAACGGACACTTTTTAATTACATGAAGGAGACTTACTGAGAGAGAAGAGAGAGAGAAGAGAGGAGGAGGAGAAAAAGAGAGAAGAGAGAGAGAGAGAAGGAGAGAGAGAGAGAAGGGGAGAGAGAGAAAAGGGGAAAAGGGGAGGGAGAAAAAATAGGGAAAGAAAAGAGGGAGAAAAAAAAGGAAGGAAAAGGGGGGAGAAAAGGAGAGGGGGAAAAGGAGAAGAGAGAGAGGAAGGAGAAGAGAGAGAGAGAGAGGGGGTTTTTGGGGGGGGTGTTGTGTTTTGTGTGTGGGGGGGGTGGTGTGTTTGTGTGTGATACCTTACGTTCCACCCTTTCATTAATGCGCACCACCAAATTTATCGTTCTCCCCCTTGGAAACACCAAAAATTGATGGGGCCCTGAGATTATTAAATTAATTAACAAACTAGACCCCCACCCCACCACCACCACCCTCACCACCACCCCCACCACCACCCCACCACCCCCCCACCCCCACCCCCCACCACCCACCCCCAACCCCCTGTCCTGCCATATGACTGACACTTAAACTTTAAATCCCTCTCCCCACTGACACTACACCACAGTAAGTTTAGGTAAGTAGATGCAAAATAATACCCAGATGTTTTGGGTTTGGGTGGTTTAAAGTAAAGTAATTTTTTATTCTTTTTTTGAATAGTTTTTTTGAAGTAATATTTTTTTTGAAGTAGATTTTTTGAAGAAATTTTTTTGTATAGATTTTAATTTTTAAAAGTACGTAGTTTTTTTTAAAGTGTTTTTTTTAGTAGATATTTTTTTTTTTGGGTAGATTTTTTAGAGTAGATTTTTAAAGAAGTAAAATTTTTTTTGAAGTAGATAATTATTTTAAGGTTTTTTTTAAAGTAGTTTTTTTGAAAAGGGTTTTTTTTTTTAAGTAGATTTTTTAAATAATATTTTTTTTTTTGAATAGATATATTTTTTTTAAAAGTGTTTTTTTTAAATTTGATTTTTTAAGTAATTTTTTTTATTTCTTGAAGTGATTTTTTAAATTGATATTTTTTTTTTTTGAAGTAGTTTTTTAAGGGGGAACATAAACGCTTGGATTTTCCCAATGAAAGGTTTTAGGAACAGGTTGAAAGTTTGATGAAGAAAATCTTTTCCCCTTTTCTTTTTTTTCCCTAAATTTGTCTCTTTTTTTTTTGCTTTTTCTTTTTTTTTTTCTTTTTTTTCTTTTTCTTTTTTTTTTTTTCTTTTTTTTTTTTTTTTTTTTTCCCTTTTTCTCTCTCTCTTCTTCTCTCTCTCTCCCCCCTCCCCTCTCTCCCCTCTTCTTTTTCTCTTCTCTCTCTTCTCTCTCTCTCCCCTCTTCATTTTATCTCTAGGTCTATTCAACAGCATTTTTTCCCCTACAAATTCTTTTTTTTCTCAATTTTCAACATTCCCGTCTCCCCTTTTTTTATTCTTTTTTTTTCCCTTTTACTTCCGTAGAACAAAATAAAAGAAAAACAATAACAACTAAACTAACAAAAATCGAAAAAAACTAAGCCAAGAATGTAAAAATAATAGAGAAAAAACATAAGTAATTATTTTCATGTCTGCCTAAAATTAAAAAACAGCCTAAAATCGGCCTATAAGATGAAAGGGGTATTCAAACTTCGAGGCAACGCGAGAGGTGCCAAAAAACCACCAACCCTGACTTTTTTTACTTTTGATCTCGCAGAAATCGTTTTAGCAAAAATGACTGAATAGATAAAAAAGAAAGATGAGGAGGAGGAAAAGAAAAGGAGGGGCAAGGGAAAAGGAGGAGGGACAAGGAAAGGGAGGAGGACAAAAAAAGGGAAAAGAAGGAGGACAAAAAAAGGGGAGGACAAGAAAAAGGAGGGGGACAAGGAAGAGGAGGAGGACAAAAGGGAAAAGGAGGAGGACAAAGAAGGGAGGAGGACAAAAAAGAGGGGGAGGGGGACAAGAAGAGGAGGAGGACAAAAGGGGGAAAGGAAAAAAGGGAAGGGAAGGAAGAGGGGAAGGGCAAAGAAGAGGGGGAGGACAAAGAAGAGGAGAGGGCAAGGAAGGGAGGAGGAAAAGGAAAAGGGGGGAGGACAAAGAAGAGGGGGAGGGCAAAAAAGAGGAGGGGAGGACAAGGAAAGGAGAGGAAAAAGGGAAAAGGAGGGGGACAAAGAAGAGGGGAGGACAAGGAAAAAGGGGGAAGAAAAGGAAAAGGAAGGGGGAGGAGAGGGGGGGGGGGGGGGGAAACCCCCAAAAAAAGGAGGAAGAAAGGGTAATGAAAAATAGTCTAAATTTGGGGTGAAAGTAAGAGGGAAATAAATAAAAGTCACCTTACTAATTAGGTTTAAAGTTAAATAAGTTATCAGATTATTATCATTTTTATACTTGAAGTACTAAACAAAGCCATAGGGTTTTTCTAGGACAAATCATAAGGCATAGAGAAGTCGAGTTTTATGTTAATGGAAACTAGAAGAGGAAGGGAAAAAATCAAGAAATGGGAAAAAAAGTAAGAAACTTGAAGGGGGGGGAGTTGAAGTGAAGAAAAATGCCGTTCCAACTCACTTTTATATAACCGAAATTTACTTCACTCAACGACCGCAGGTTTTTTTTCTTCTCAGTTCCCAAAACCTTCCCCCTTCCCCCCCCCCCCCCTTCCCCCCCAACACTCCCCTTCCCCCTTCCCCTTTTCCCCCCCCCCCCCCCCCCACCTTCCTTTTTAACCCCCCCCCTCTATCCCCCTTCCCCCCTTCCCTTTCCTCCCTTCCTTCCCTCCCTCCCTCCTCCAATCCACCCCTACCTTCCTCCAAACCCCTCCCTTCCCTTTCCCCCTCCCCCCTCCCCTCCCATCCACTCCCCTTCCCTTCCTTCCCCCCTCCCCTTTTCCCCTTACCTCCCCCCCTCCAACCACTCCCCTTCCCCCTTCCTTTTTCCTTCCCTCCCTTTTCCCCTCCTTTTCCCTTTTACCCCCCTTCCCCCCTTCCTCCTTTTTTTCCCTCCTCCCCTTCAACCATTTCCCCCCCCCCCTCTTCTTCCCCCCCTCCCTCCACTCTTCTTCCCCCCCCTACCTCTCTCCCTCCCTTCCTTCCCTCCTTCCTTCCTTCCCTCCCTCCCTCCCTCCCTCCCTCCCTCCTCCCTCCCTCCCTCCCTTCCCCCTTTCCCTTCCTTCCCTTCCCCCCCCTCCCTCCCTCCCTCTTTCTTCCCCCTTTCCCCCCTCCCCCCCACCCCCCTTGTAAACACTCACATTTCCCCGAAGAAGAAGAGAGAGAGAGGAAGAGAGAAGGAGAGAAGAGAGAAGAGGGGAGAGAGAGAGAGAGAGAGAGAGAGGGGGAGGGGGAAAGGGGAAGAGAGAGAGAAGAGAGGGAGAGGGGAAAAAAAAAAAATAAAAGAGCTTCAAAATTCCTACTTTCCCTGTTTCTTTTTATTTTTTTTGGGTTTTTGGTAGATGATGATGATGTGGAGAAAGAGAGAGAGAGAGAGGGAAAAGAGAGAGAGAGAGAGAGAGAGAGAGAGAGAGAGAAGAGAGAAGAGAGAGAGAGGGGAAGAGAGAGAGAGAGAGGAAAAGAGAGAGGAAGAGAGAAGAAAAAGAAAAAGGGAACGCAGAAAATACAAGGTTTTTTCAACCCCCACTGCCGAATGGGGCTAAAGTGGATGAAGGGGGGAAAGGAAAGAAACCGAAAGAGGGAGAGAGAGAGGAGAGAGAGGAGGAGAGAAAGAGGAGAAG
>JACEEZ010002203.1:142500-147500 GCA_016584305.1 Chionoecetes opilio
ATAATTGACTGGTTTAAAGGTAGATAATTGACTGGTTTACAGGTAGATAATTGACTGGTTTAAAGGTAGATAATTGACTGGTTTACAGGTAGATAATTGACTGGTTTACAGGTAGATAATTGACTGGTTTAAAGGTAGATAATTGACTGGTTTACAGGTAGATAATTGACTGGTTTAAAGGTAGATAATTGACTGGTTTACAGGTAGATAATTGACTGGTTTACAGGTAGATAATTGACTGGTTTAATGGTAGATAATTGACTGGTTTAAAGGTAGATAATTGACTGGCTTAAAGGTAGATAATTGACTGGCTTAAAGGTAGATAATTGACTGGTTTACAGGTAGATAATTGACTGGTTTACAGGTAGATAATTGACTGGTTTACAGGTAGATAATTGACTGGTTTACAGGTAGATAATTGACTGGCTTAAAGGTAGATAATTGACTGGTTTACAGGTGGATAATTGACTGGTTTACAGGTAGATAATTGACTGGTTTACAGGTAGATAATTGACTGGTTTAAAGGTAGATAATTGACTGGTTTACAGGTAGATAATTGACTGGTTTACAGGTAGACAATTGACTGGTTTACAGGTAGATAATTGACTGGTTTAAAGGTAGATAATTGACTGGTTTACAGGTAGACAATTGACTGGTTTACAGGTAGATAATTGACTGGCTTAAAGGTAGATAATTGACTGGTTTACAGGTAGATAATTGACTGGTTTAAAGGTAAATAATTGACTGGTTTAATGGTAGATAATTGACTGGTTTACAGGTAGATAATTGACTGGTTTAATGGTAGATAATTGACTGGTTTACAGGTAGATAATTGACTGGTTTAAAGGTAGATAATTGACTGGTTTACAGGTAGATAAATTGACTGGTTTAAAGGTAGATAATTGACTGGTTTAAAGGTAGACAACTGACTGTTAAAAGGTAGATAATTGACTGGTTTAAAGTAGATAATTGACTGGCTTAAAGGTAGATAATTGACTGTTTACAGGTAGATAATTGACTCGTTTAAAGTAAATAATGACTGGTTTAATGGTAGATAATTGACTGGTTTACAGGTAGATAATTGACTGGTTTAATGGTAGATAATTGACTGGTTTACAGGTAGATAATTGACTGGTTTAAAGGTAGATAATTGACTGGTTTACAGGTAGATAATTGACTGGTTTAAAGGTAGATAATTGACTGGTTTAAAGGTAGACAACTGACTGGTTAAAAGGTAGATAATTGACTGGTTTAAAGGTAGATAATTGACTGGCTTAAAGGTAGATAATTGACTGGTTTACAGGTAGATAATTGACTGGTTTACAGGTAGATAATTGACTGGTTTAAAGGTAGATAATTGACTGGTTTACAGGTAGATAATTGACTGGTTTACAGGTAGATAGTTGACTGGTTTACAGGTAGATAATTGACTGGTTTAATGGTAGATAATTGACTGGTTTACAGGTAGATAATTGACTGGTTTACAGGTAGATAATTGACTGGTTTTCCTACATATGCTTCAAGATCATCGTATGTCAAATAGAGTTGTACAGGAGTAAGGGAGGAGTAGGGAAAAAGGAGTACAAGAAAGTAAAGGCGAACAGTGTATAATTGTATGTATAAAGTAAAGGCGAACAGTGTATAATTGTATGTATAAAGTAATGGTGAACAGTGTATAATTGTATGTATAAAGTAATGGTGAACAGTGTATAATTGTATGTATAAAGTAAAGGTGAACAGTGTATAATTGTATGTATAAAGTAATGGTGAACAGTTTATAATTGTATGTATAAAGTAATGGTGAACAGTGTATAATTGTATGTATAAAGTAATGGTGAACAGTGTATGATTGTATGTATAAAGTAATGGTGAACAGTGTATAATTGTATGTATAAAGTAAAGGTGAACAGTGAACAGTGTATAATTGTATGTATAAAGTAAAGGTGAACAGTGTATAATTGTATGTATAAAGTAAAGGTGAACAGTGTATAATTGTATGTATATAGTACAGGTGAACAGTGTATAATTGTATGTATAAAGTAATGGTGAACAGTGTATAATTGTATGTATAAAGTAAAGGTGAACAGTGTATAATTGTATGTATAAAGTAAAGGTGAACAGTGTATAATTGTATGTATAAAGTAATGGTGAACAGTGTATAATTGTATGTATAAAGTAAAGGTGAACAGTGTATGATTGTATGTATAAAGTAAAGGTGAACAGTGTATAATTGTATGTATATAGTACAGGTGAACAGTGTATAATTGTATGTATAAAGTAATGGTGAACAGTGTATAATTGTATGTATATAGTACAGGTGAACAGTGTATAATTGTATGTATAAAGTAATGGTGAACAGTGTATAATTGTATGTATATAGTACAGGTGAACAGTGTATAATTGTATGTATAAAGTAAAGAATGACAGTGTATAATTGTATGTATAAAGTAAGGTGAACAGTGTATAATTGTATGTATAAAGTAAGGTGAACAGTGTAATATTGTATGTATATAGTACAGGTGAACAGTGTATAATTGTATGTATAAAGTAATGGTGAACAGTGTATAATTGTATGTATATAGTACAGGTGAACAGTGTATAATTGTATGTATAAAGTAATGGTGAACAGTGTATAATTGTATGTATAAAGTAAAGGTGAACAGTGTATAATTGTATGTATAAAGTAAAGGTGAACAGTGTATAATTGTATGTATAAAGTAATGGTGAACAGTGTATAATTGTATGTATAAAGTAAAGGTGAACAGTGTATGATTGTATGTATAAAGTAATGGTGAACAGTGTATAATTGTATGTATAAAGTAAAGGTGAACAGTGAACAGTGTATAATTGTATGTATAAAGTAAAGGTGAACAGTGTATAATTGTATGTATAAAGTAAAGGTGAACAGTGAACAGTGTATAATTATATGTATAAAGTAAAGGTGAACAGTGAACAGTGTATACATTGTATGTATAAAGTAAAGGTGAACAGTGTATAATTGTATGTATAAAGTAAAGGTGAACAGTGACAGTGTATAATTGTATGTATAAAGTAAAGGTGAACAGTGAACAGTGTATATTGTATGTATAAAGTAAAGGTGAACAGTGTAAATTGTATGTATAAAGTAAAGGTGAACAGTGAACAGTGTAAATTGTATGTATAAAGTAAGGTGACAGTGAACAGTGTATAATTGTATGTATAAAGTAAAGGTGAACAGTGAACAGTGTATAATTGTATGTATAAAGTAAAGGTGAACAGTGAACAGTGTATAATTGTATGTATAAAGTAAAGGTGAACAGTGAACAGTGTAAAGTATATGTATAAAGTAAAGGTGAACAGTGAACAGTGTATAATTGTATGTATAAAGTAAAGGTGAACAGTGTATAATTGTATGTATAAAGTAAAGGTGAACAGTGAACAGTGTATAATTGTATGTATAAAGTAAAGGTGAACAGTGAACAGTGTATAATTGTATGTATAAAGTAAAGGTGAACAGTGAACAGTGTATAATTGTATGTATAAAGTAAAGGTGAACAGTGAACAGTGTATAATTGTATGTATAAAGTAAAGGTGAACAGTGTATAATTGTATGTATAAAGTAAAGGTAAACAGTGTATAATTGTATGTATAAAGTAAAGGTGAACAGTGAACAGTGTATAATTGTATGTATAGAGTAAAGGCGAACAGTGTATAATTGTATGTATAAAGTAATGGTGAACAGTGTATAATTGTATGTATAAAGTAATGGTGAACAGTGTATAATTGTATGTATAAAGTAATGGTGAGCAGTGTATAATTGTATGTATAAAGTAAAGGTGAACAGTGTATAATTGTATGTATAAAGTAAAGGTGAACAGTGTATAATTGTATGTATAAAGTAAAGGTGAACAGTGTATAATTGTATGTATAAAGTAAAGGTGAACAGTGTATAATTGTATGTATAAAGTAAAGGTGAACAGTGTATAATTGTATGTATAAAGTAAAGGGGAACAGTGTATAATTGTATGTATAAAGTAAAGGTGAACAGTGTATGATTGTATGTATAAAGTAAAGGTAAACAGTGTATAATTGTATGTATAAAGTAAAGGTGAACAGTGTATAATTGTATGTATAAAGTAATGGTGAACAGTGTATAATTGTATGTATAAAGTAATGGTGAACAGTGTATAATTGTATGTATATAGTAAAGGTGAACAGTGTATAATTGTATGTATATAGTAAAGGTGAACAGTGTATAATTGTATGTATAAAGTAATGGTGAACAGTGTATAATTGTATGTATAAAGTAATGGTGACAGTGTATAATTGTATGTATAAAGTAATGGTGAACAGTGTATAATTGTATGTATATAGTAAAGGTGAACAGTGTATAATTGTATGTATATAGTAAAGGTGAACAGTGTATAATTGTATGTATAAAGTAATGGTGAACAGTGTATAATTGTATGTATAAAGTAATGGTGAACAGTGTATAATTGTATGTATAAAGTAATGGTGAACAGTGTATAATTGTATGTATAAAGTACAGGTGAACAGTGTATAATTGTATGTATATAGTAAAGGTGAACAGTGTATAATTGTATGTATATAGTACAGGTGAACAGTGTATAATTGTATGTATAAAGTAAAGGTGAACAGTGTATAATTGTATGTATAAAGTAAAGGTGAACAGTGTATAATTGTATGTATATAGTACAGGTGAACAGTGTATAATTGAATGTATAAAGTAAAGGTGAACAGTGTATAATTGTATGTATAAAGTAAAGGCGAACAGTGTATAATTGTATGTATAAAGTAATGGTGAACAGTGTATAATTGTATGTATAAAGTACAGGTGAACAGTGTATAATTGTATGTATAGAGTAATGGTGAACAGTGTATAATTGTATGTATAAAGTACAGGTGAACAGTGTATAATTGTATGTATAGAGTAAAGGTGAACAGTGTATAATTGTATGTATAAAGTAATGGTGAACGGTGTATAATTGTATGTATAAAGT
>JACEEZ010002203.1:152500-162500 GCA_016584305.1 Chionoecetes opilio
ATAAGGAAGAGGAGGACAAGGAAGAGGAGGAGGACAAGGAAGAGGAGGAGGACAAGGAAGAGAAGGAGGACAAAGAAGAGGAGGAGGACAAGAAAGAGGAGGAGGACAAGGAAGAGGAGGAGGACAAGGAAGAGGAGGAGGACAAAGAAGAGGAGGAGGACAAAGAAGAGGAGGAGGAGGACAAGGAAGAGGAGGAGGACAAAGAAGAGGAGGAGGACAAGGAAGAGGAGGAGGACAAAGAAGAGGAGGAGGACAAAGAAGAGGAGGAGGACAAGAAAGAGGAGGAGGAGGACAAGGAAGAGGAGGAGGACAAGGAAGAGGAGGAGGACAAAGAAGAGGAGGAGGACAAGGAAGAGGAGGAGGACAAAGAAGAGGAGGAGGACAAGGAAGAGGAGGAGGAGAAGGAGGAGGAAGAGGAGGAGGAGGAGGAGGAGGACAAAGAAGAGGAGGAAGAAAGGGTAATGAAAAATATGTACTAAATTGGAGGTGAAAGTAAGAGGTAACTAAATAAAAGTCATCCTTATCTAATTAGGTTAATGTTAAGTAATGTTATCAGTATTATTATCATTGTTATACGTGTAGAAGTACTAATAGACAAGAAGCCATAGGTTATTCTAGGGACAAATCATAAGGCATAGAGTAAGTCAGAGTATTTATGTATAATGGAACACTATGAAGAGGAAGGGAAAACATCAAGAAGTGGAAGAGAAGTGAAGAAACTAGAAGGGTTGAGTTGAAGTGAAGAAATATGCCCTGTTCACAACTCACTTTTATATAGCCAGAATTCACTTCATCTCAACGACCTGTCAGTGTTTGTTCTTCCTCTCAGTTCTACACCTTCCCTCCTTCCTTCCCTCCTTCCCTCCCTCCTTCCCTCCCTCCAATCCACTCCCCTTCCCTTCCTTCCCTTCCTCCCTTCCTTCCCTTCCCTCTACTCCCCACCTTCCTTCCTTACCTCCCTCCCTCTACTTCCCTCCTTCCCTCTTCCCTTCCCTCCCTTCCTTCCCTCCCTCCCTCCCTCCAATCCACTCCTCTACCCTTCCTCCAAGCCACTCCCTTTCCCTTCCTTCCCTCCCTCCCTCCCTCTCTCCAATCCACTCCCCTTCCATTCCTTCCCTCCCTCCCTCCTTTCCTTCCTTACCTCCCTCCCTCCAATCCACTCCCCTTCCCCCTTCCTTTCCTTCCCTCCCTCCCTTTCTCCCTCCTTTCCTTCCTTACCTCCCTTCCCTCCCTTCCTTCCTTTCCTTCCTCCTTCCCTCCCCTCCAATCCATTCCCTCCACTCTCTTCCCTCCTCCTCCACTCTTCTTCCCTCCCTACCTCTCTCCCTCCCTTCCTTCCTTCCCTCCCTCCCTCCCTCCCTCCCTCCCTCCCTCCCTCCCTTCCCTTCCCTTCCCTTCCCTTCCTTCCCTTCCCTCCCTCCCTCCCTCCCTCCCTCCCTCCCTCCCTCCTTCCCTTCCCTTCCCTTCCCTTCCCTTCCCTTCCCTTCCCTCCCTCCCTCCCTCCACTCTTCTTCCTTCCCTCCCTCCACACACCTCCTTTGTAAACACTCACATTTCCCAGAAGAAGAAGAGAGAGAGAGAGAGAGAGAGAGAGAGAGAGAAGAGAGAGAGAGAGAGAGAGAGAGAGAGAGAGAGAGAGAGAGAGGAAGAAAGAGAGAGAGAGAGAGAGAGAGAAGAGAGAGAGAGAGCGAGAAAAAAAAGAATAAGAAGAGCTTCAACACTTCTCTACTTCCGTGTTTCTTTTGTTATTGTTGTTGGCTTTAATGTGTGATGATGATGAGGGAAGAGGAGAGAGGGGAGAGAGGAGAAAAGAAAAGGATAGAGAGAGAGAGAGAGAGAGAGAGAGAGAGGAGAGAGAGAGAGAAAGAGAGAGAGAGAGAGAGAGGAGAGAGAGAGAGAGAGAGAGAGAGAAAAGGAGAGAGAGAGAGAGAGAGAGAGAGAGAGAGGAGAGAGAGAGAGCAAGCAAGGAAAATAACAAGAGCTTCCACACTTCTCTACTTCCGTGTTCCTTTTGTTATTGTTGTTGGCTTTAATGGTAAATGATGATGATGATGATGGAGAGAGAAAGAGAAAGAGAAGAGAAAGAGAGAGAGAGAGAAAGAGAGAGAGAGAGGGAGAAAAGGGGAGAGAGAGGAGAGAAGGAGAGAGAGAGAGAGGGGAGAGAGGAGAGAGAGAGAGAGAGGAGGAGAGAGAGAGAGAGAGATGAAGGATGGTAAAGCATAAAACCATGTCTCATCTCGATATCAATTCTTCTTTTCCCTCCTCCTCCTCCCCTCTCCTCCCCCCTCCTCCTCCTCCTCCTTGCCCTCTCAGCCTTTTTTCCCCTTTCCCTTCCTTCCGTCCTTCACATTCCTTTCCCTTCTTTACTACCTCTCTCTCTTAAAAGTTCTCCACTACTACCATATCTCTTCTTTCCACTATATCTCCACTTCTACTATACTACTCTACTCCTACCACTTACTACTCACTACTACTACTACTACTAACTACAAACTACTACTACTACTACTCCACTACTACCAAATACTACTATACTACTACCACTACATACTACTACTACTATTTAACTACTATTTACCACTACTACTCTACTATACTACACTACTACTACTACTACTACACTACTACTACTACTACTACTACCACTAACTACCACTATACTACTACTATACTACTCCTACTACTACTACCATACTACTACTACTACTACTACTACCACTACTACTACTACTACTACTACTCTACTACTACTACTACTACTACAACTACTACTACTACTCACTACTACATACCACTACTACTACTAACTACTACTACTACTACTACTTCCCATATAATACTACTACACTACCAAACCTACTACTACTACTACTACTAAACTACTACTAACTACTACTACTACAAAACTACTACTACCACTACTACTACTACTACACTACTCTAACTACTCTACTACTACTACTACTACTCAAACTACTACACTACTATTTACTACTACTACTAAACTACCTACTACTACTACTACTACTAACCACTACTACTACTACTACCACACTACACTACTACTACTACTACTACACACTACCACTACTACTACTACTACAAACCACTACTACTATCACTACTACTCAAACTACTACTACTCCCTACTATTTCCACTAACTACTACTACTACACTACCACAAATTACTACTACTACTCCCACCACTACTACTAACTACTCCCTACTACTACCACTACTACTACAAACTACTACTACTCCTACTACTACTACATACTACTACTCCACTACTACTACCTACTACTACTCTACACACTAACTACTACTACTACTACTACTACCACTATACTACTACTACTACTCTACCACTACACTACTATCTACTACTACTACTACCATCCTACTACTACACTACTACTACTAACCACTATACTCACTACTCTACACTACTACTACTACTCCCATAACTACTACTACTACTCCCACACTACACGACTACTAACTACTACTACTACTACTTACTACATTACTCTACACTCTACTACTACTACTACTACTACTCACTACTACTACTACTACTTCCCTACTACTCTACTACTACTACTACAACTCTTTTACAAACTAAAACTACTACTACTCTACTACTACTACTACTATCTACTATTTCTACTACTACTACTACTACTACTACTACTACTACTACTATTCTACTACTCTACTATACTACTACTACTACTACTATTTAACTACTACTACTATTACTACTATACTACTTACTACTACTACTACTATACTACTATTTACTACTAAATACTCTACTACTCTACTACCTATACTACTACTACTACTACATACTAATAACACTATACTACTACTACTCTACTACTACTACTACTATTACTACACTCTACTATTACTACTACTATACTACTACAAACTACTACTACTACTACTACTACAATTACTCTACTATACTATACTAACTACACTACTAATACTGCTACTACTACTACTACTTCTACTACTACTCACTACTCTACTACTACTACTACTATTACTACTACCTACACTACTATACTACTACTACTACTACTACTCCCTACTACCACTACTACTCCCACTACTACTTCTACTTACTACTACTCTACTACTACTATATACTACTCTACTACTACTATTACTATTACCATACTGGGCTACTACTACTACTACTACTACTACTACTACTACTACTACTACTACTACTTCTACTACTGTTACTACTACTACTACTACTACTACTACTACTACTACTACTACTCTACAACGCAGGTAGTAAGGAGGCAATGGGTGTCTGGCTTGCGTCTGTTTGTTGACTGTCGAGGAAGCTTTGGCGGAGAGTATAAAGTGGAGGAAAGTTGTTCAGCAGGTATTCACACACGCATAGTGGCATCCCTTTGTTATGATGATGGTGTGTGTGTGGGAGGGGTAGGTGTGCGTGTGTGTGTGTGTGTGTGTGTGTGTGTGTGTGTTGTGTGTGTGTGTGTGTGTGTGTGTGTGTGTGTGTTGTAGTAGTAGTAGGAGTAGTAGGAGTGGTTGTAGTAATAGTATTAGTAGTAGTAGTATTGTAGTAGTAGTAGTAGTAGTAGTAGTAGTAGTAGTAGTAGTAGTAGTGTAGTAGTAGTAGTAGTAGTAGTAGTAGTGGGTAGTAGTAGTGGATATTGGTGGTAGTAGTAGAAGGAGTAGTAGTAGTAGAAATAGTAGTAGTAAGTAGTAGAAATAGTAGTCGTAGTAGTAGTAGTAGTAGTAGTAGTAGTAGTAGTAGTGACTTTTGAGAATATAAAAATTTGTTTGGGTCATTTTACACACACACACACACACACACACACCACACACGCACACACACACACACACACAACACACACACACCCCATCCATTTTTCTCCCTCAAGCAACAGTTTTGTCACGGTGAGAAATTGCATCGCCCATTTTTTTTTCCTTTCAATTTATTTTTCTGTGTCTGCTATACAGTATTTCCCTTTCCCTGTATTTCTGTGTATTTTCCTTATATTTCATTATATTTCCCTGTATTTCTGTGTATTTTCCTTATATTTCATTATATTTCCCTGTATTCTGTGTATTTTCCTTATATTTCATTATATTTCCCTGTATTTCTGTGTATTTTCCTTATATTTCATTATATTTCCCTGTATTTCTGTGTATTTTCCTTATATTTCATTATATTTCCCTGTATTTCTGTGTATTTTCTTTATATTTCATTATATTTCCCTGTAATTTCTGTGTATTTTCCTTATTTTCATTATATTTCCCTTTTATTTCTGTGTATTTCTTTATATTTCATTATATTTCCCTGTATTTCTGTGTATTTTCCTTATATTTCATTATATTTCCCTGTATTTCTGTGTATTTTCCTTATATTTCATTATATTTCCCTGTATTTCTGTGTATTTTCCTTATATTTCATTATATTTCCCTGTATTTCTGTGTATTTTCCTTATATTTCATTATATTTCCCTGTATTTCTGTGTATTTTCCTTATATTTCATTATATTTCCCTGTATTTCTATGTATTTTCCTTATATTTCCCTGTATTTCTATGTATTTTCCTTATATTTCCCTGTATTTCTATGTATTTTCCTTATATTTCCCTATATTTCTATGTATTTTCCTTATATTTCCCTGTATTTCTATGTATTTTCCTTATATTTCCCTGTATTTCTATGTATTTTCCTTATATTTCCCTATATTTCTATGTATTTTCCTTATATTTCCCTGTATTTCTATGTATTTTCCTTATATTTCCCTGTATTTCTATGTATTTTCCATATATTTCTTTACATTTCCTTGTATTTGCCTTGTATATCACAGGCAAGGCAGATGGAACTATTGATACAGGGCGTTAAGCTGAAACAATATTTAACATAACAGTATTTGAGTCTAAAGCACCGATCAGCTATATTTTGTTCTACCAATTATATATTTCTTCTCTCTCTCTCTGATGGTCATATCTTTTTAGATTTGTATACAAGTTGGGCACGCAATATTCGGTATCAATTGGATAATATTGGGTATCAAAATATTAATTGGGTATATTTGGTATCGGTATATTGGGTATCAATAATATTCGTGGGCCTTTTATCTAATTCTGGGAGAGAGATGTGGACGTAAGTAAATATATTCGATGTCTATTGACTAAATATAAAATAAAGGTTTCTCGTAACACACACACACACACACACACACACACACAACCCACCCACCCACACCACACACCACACCCACACACACACACACACACACCCACCACCCACCCACCACCACACACACACACACACACACACACACCACACACACACACACACCACCCACCACCCCCACCACCACCCACCCACCCACACACCACACACACACACACACCCACACACCACACACAACACACCACACCCCACCCACCCACAGACTCCCACACTCACACACACCCCACACCCACACACACACCCCCACACACACCCACCCACCCACCATCACCCACCCCCACACCCCCACACACCCACACACCCACACAACACCACACACTCCACACACTCCCACACTCACCCAGACTCACCCACACCAACACACACACACACACACACACACACACACCTCACACCCACCCACACCCACACCCCACCCCCACACCCACACACCCAAAACACCACACACCCACCACACACACACACACACTCACACACACACACACACACACCACCCACCCACCCACCCACCCACCCACACCCACCACACACACACACACCCACCCACCCACACACCACACACACACACTACTATATAACAGTTACACACACAATGCAAGAAAAAGATTAAGAAAAACATTGCTAGGATAAGGACATGAGAAAAACTATCAATAACCTTAAGTAACACGAAGATGAACACTCCCGCAGATTACAACTACGAGTCTTGAGCTGCAATCCCTTCCTTATCTTGCTCCTAGGCACTGATCTCGAGAGAGAGAGAGAGAGAGAGAGAGAGAGAGAGAGAGAGAGAGAGAGAGAGAGAGAGAGAGAGAGAGAGAGAGAGAGAGAGAGAGAGAGAGAGAGACTACCAGGCAATATAGACAAACATAGAGAAAAACAGACTAGACAGAATTACAGACAGGGAGAGACAGAAAAAAACAGACAGACAGGGAGATACAGAAAGCAAACAGACAGAAAGACAAAAACAGACACCCATACAGACAGACAGAGAGAAAGACAGGCAGAAAAACCCAGACAGACAAAGAAAGACAGACACACACCCAGGGAGACAGGAACACAAAGAAAGAAAAACCCAGACATACAGAGAAAAACCCAGACAGAGAGACCGAAATACCCAGAGAAAGAAACAGAAAAACCCAGAATAGAAGAGACACCCAGACAGACAAAGAAAACCAAACCCAGAAAAACCCAGACAGGCAGAGAAAAACCCAGACAGGCAGAGAAAAGCCCAGACAGAGACACAGTAAGGAGGATATATGAGGTTTGGAAGTCAGGGTGAAAGTTGATACCACAGCCATTCCGACGAACCCTCCGAGGAATTAATTATAAGAACATATCCTTTCTGTGGGGGCAACCATTAGGCGCTGACGAGGTGGCGAGGGAGGAGGGGATGAAGAGAGCTGAAGGAAGGGAGGGAAGAAAAAGAGAGAGAGAGAGAGAGAGAGAGAGAGAGAGAGAGAGAGAGAGGGGAAGGAGATGGAAAGGAGAGAGAGAGAGAGAGAGAGAGAGAGAGAAGAGAGAGAGGAGGAGTGAGAGAGAGAGAGAGAGAGAGAGGAAACATTGGTGAAGGGAGATAAATAAGGGAAGAAGGAGAGGTGAGGAAAGATAAACAAGAAACAAGGGAGAGAGAGGAGAAAAGATTAACCCCTTGAGACCCAGAACGTAATTTTCATTGTAATTTGGGTGCCATTAGACGATTTTTAGTGACTATAAGCAATATTTTATAGCTATGACCTGCTTAGTATCCTTGTCCACTAACTCATTTGGTATATTCAGTGACTTTTCGTTATTTTATGGCTGGACAAGACGATTTTATATAGCAAAGGAAAGATCTGGGCGTGAAGGGGTTAATTAACATAGGAAAGGGAGGTCAAAGGAATGGTGGTAGTGAGGGAGAAGGGGATCAAGAGACGTAAAGAAAGAGAGGCAATAAACAAGGAGGGAGAGGAGGAAAAGATTATAGAAGAAATGGTGTCAAAGGATGGGTTATATAAACACTGTAATTGCAAGGGCATGAGTGGGAGTGGGAGGTCCAGAGGGTGCGAGTAGAGGAGAGAAGAAGGGATAGGAGATAACGATAGCTGTACCGTAGATAACACTATAGTCGCCAGTCACTTGCCACTGCACTAATGTCGCCAGGCACAATATAGTACGAATTATAGCATCACTACTGATTTGTCTGTGCCACTGAAGATGATACACAGTAGTTTATATTATGTACATCACACTACATGTCTTCAATGACACATAAAAGTCTGTTGTGATGCTAAAATTCGTAATATATTGTGCCTGGCGACATTAGTGCAGTGGCAAGTGACTGGCGACTATAGTGGTATCTGCTGTAGAATGATAGGCATGACATAAGGGTAAAAGGAGAGCTTATGGAAGACATGGGGATAAAAGAATGGAAACTAAAGATTACAAAAACGAAACTATAGAAAAAACTAAAAACTTAAAGTAGACAAACAGAGAGAGACATAGATAGACAGAGGAAGACAGTAAGAGAGACACACAGACAAACAGAGAGAGACATAGATAGACAGAGGAAGACAGTAAGAGAGACACACAGACAAACAGAGAGAGACATAGATAGACAGAGGAAGACAGTAAGAGAGACACACAGACAAACAGAGAGAGACATAGATAGACAGAGAAGACAGTAAGAGAGACACACAGACAAACAGAGAGAGACATAGATAGACAGAGGAAGACAGTAACAGAGACACACAGACAAACAGAGAGAGACATAGATAGACAGAGGAAGACAGTAAGAGAGACACACAGACAAACAGAGAGAGACATAGATAGACAGAGGAAGACAGTAAGAGAGACACACAGACAAACAGAGAGAGACAGAGGAAGACAGTAAGAGAGACACACAGACAAACAGAGAGAGACAGAGGAAGACAGTAAGAGAGACACACAGACAAACAGAGAGAGACAGAGGAAGACAGTAAGAGAGACACACAGACAAACAGAGAGAGACATAGATAGACAGAGGAAGACAGTAAGAGAGACACACAGACAAACAGAGAGAGACATAGATAGACAGAGGAAGACAGTAAGAGAGACACACAGACAAACAGAGAGAGACATAGATAGACAGAGGAAGACAGTAAGAGAGACACACAGACAACAGAGAGAGACATAGATAGACAGAGGAAGACCAGTAAGAGAGCACACAGACAAACAGAGAGAGACATAGATAGACAGAGGAAGACAGTAAGAGAGACACACAGACAAACAGAGAGAGACATAGATAGACAGAGGAAGACAGTAAGAGAGACACACAGACAAACAGAGAGAGACATAGATAGACAGAGGAAGACAGTAAGAGAGACACACAGACAAACAGAGAGAGACATAGATAGACAGAGGAAGACAGTAAGAGAGACACACAGACAAACAGAGAGAGACATAGATAGACAGAGGAAGACAGTAAGAGAGACACACAGACAAAAAAGAGAGAGACATAGATAGACAGAGGAAGACAGTAACAGAGACACACAGACAAACAGAGAGAGACATAGATAGACAGAGGAAGACAGTAAGAGAGACACACAGACAAACAGAGAGAGACATAGATAGACAGAGGAAGACAGAAAGAGAGACACACAGACAAACAGAGAGAGACATAGATAGACAGAGGAAGACAGTAACAGAGACACACAGACAAACAGAGAGAGACATAGATAGACAGAGGAAGACAGTAAGAGAGACACACAGACAACAGAGAGAGACA
>JACEEZ010002203.1:175000-177500 GCA_016584305.1 Chionoecetes opilio
CTCTGCTCTGCTCTGTCTGCTCTGCTCTGTGCTCTGCTCTGCCTCTGCTTGCTCTCTCTCTCTGCTCTGCTCTGCTCTGCTCTGCCTGTCTGCTCTGCTCTGCTCTGCTCTGCTCTGCTCTGCTCTGCTCTGCTCTGCTCTGCTCTGCTCTGCTCTGCTCTGCTCTGCTCTCCTCTCCTCTCCTCTCCTCTCCTCTCCTCTCCTCTCCTCTCCTCTCCCCTCTCCTCTCTCCTCCTCCTCTCCTCTCCTCTCCCTCTCCTCTCCTCTCTCTTCTCTCTCTCTCTCTCTCTCTCTCTCCTCTCTCTCTCTTCTCCTCTCTCTCTCTCCTCTCTCTCTCCTCTCTCTCCTCTCTCTCTCTCTCTCTCCTCTCTCTCTCTTCCTACGTCCAATCACATCCTTACTCTTCTGTCTTCCTCCTTCTCGTCTCTCCTCTTCCTACTTCCTCCTACTTTCCCCTACAGCTCTTCCTTCTCGTCTCTCCTCTTCTTGCTATCTCTTCATATATACCTCTTTCCTCTGCTTCTCACATCCTTCTCCTACTCCCTCCTCTTCTTCCTTCCTTTAGATCCCTTTTTCCTCTACTTCTCCTCTTCCTTTCTCTTCCTCTTCTACCTCTACCCACCCTACTTCCCTCCTTCTCCTCTTCTTTCTCATCTTCCTTCTTATCTTTTATCCTCTACCTTCTCTCCTCTTTCTCTTCCTTCCTTCCTTCCTCCAGATACCACTTTCCTCTACTACTTCTCTCCCTCCTCTCCCTTCCCTCTCCCTCCTTTCCCTTCCCTCTTCCTCCTCTCCCTTCCCTCTCCCTTCCCTCTTCCTCCTCTTCCTTCTCCCTCCCTCCTTCCCACACCACACTCTCTACCCTCCATCCTTCCACAAACAGAACCATCCAACGACACCGTAAATCATCACTTCAAAGCAATATACCCACTGAGGGCTAAGATCATATTATATCAACACACTGATCGCCTCTATAAGGACTGAGCTCAGGGGGGTAGGGGGAGGGTGGGGGGAGGAAGGGGAGGGGGGAAGGGGAGGGGGGTTAAAGGAGGCAGCTACCCCCCTCCCCTCCCCCGCTTGAGGAGTAAATTAAAGCGCCATGGCTTGAAGGTATTAGACGGTGAGGTTACTAGGAAGATGAGGGAAGGAGGTTGGAGGGAAGAAAAGGGGTGGATGGGAGGGTGGATGGAAGGGGTGGATGGGAGGGGTTTGGAGGGAAAGGGGTGGTGGAAGGGGGTGGAAGAGGGGCTGGAGAGAAAAGGGTAATAAAGAGCAAGGGAAGATGAGAAGAGGTTATGATGGTGGAAAACGGAAATTAAAATAGTCTGTAAAAAAGTAAGGAAAAAGTCATGTCAATATTGCTCGTCCAACCTGCTTTTTCACGCCCCCTTTTTATACATATTTTCTTGTCTATATTATTTCTCTCTTCATCTACCTACTCTCTGAAGGTCATGTCATTTAATCATCAGTAAAGGTTATTCCAATCATTGCTAACGTGTCTGCTGCCACTTAGATAATTCATTACTACCACCACCACCACCACCATCACTGCCACCCTCACCCTCACTGCCACCACCACCACTACCACTGGCAGCAATATTACTGTAGTGTTAATAGTTCCTAAGATCATTATTATTACTCGTACCACACCACCACCACCACCACCACCACCACCACCACCACCATCACCACCACCACCACCACCACCACCATCACCACCACCACCACCACCACCACTACCACCATCATCACCACCCCTACCCCCACCACCACCACCACCATAACCACCCCCACCACCACCACCACCACCACCACCATCACCACCACCACCCCACCACCACCCACCACCACCACCCCCACCACCCCCACCACCACCCCCACCCCCACCACCACCATCACCACCCCCACCCCACCACCACCACCACCCCCACCCCCCACCCCCACCACCACCCCCACCACCACCCCCACCACCACCCCCACCACCATCACCACCACCACCACCACCCCCACCACACCATCACCACCACCACCACCACCACCACCCCCACCACCACCCCCACCACCACCCCCACCACCACCACCACCCCACACCACCACCACCACCACTACCACCCACCACTACCACCATCACCACCACCCCTACCCCCACCACCACCACCACCATAACCACCACCACCACTACCACCACCACCGCCAGCAATATCAGTGTAGTGTTAATAGTTCCTAAGATTATCATTATTACCACCACCACCACCACCACCACCACCACCACCACCACCACCACCACCACCATTATAGTGTAGTGTAAAGAGAGCCTTGTTGCTGCTGTTGACTGACTCTGCTGTCTCCGCAAACTCTATTTAACCAAACAATAGATCACGCTTGTCAATTTTGATCCCAAACTATAATCCTCCTTTTCGATTTTATTTTCATATTTTCTTGTTCGTGATTATTTTTCTTCGTCTTTTTTTTCCTTCGTTCTCCTCCTTTTTCTTGCTCC
>JACEEZ010002203.1:180000-210000 GCA_016584305.1 Chionoecetes opilio
TCCTGTTCTTCTTCTCTTCCTCCTCTTCTTCTCTTCCTCCTCTTCCTCCTCTTCCTCTCTTCCTCCTCTCCTCCTTCTTCTCTTCCTCCTCTTCCTGTTCTTCTTTTCTTCCTCCTCTTTCTTCTCTTCCTCCTCTTCTTCTCTTCCTCCTCTCTCCTCTTCCTCTTCTTCTCTTCCTCCTCTTCCTCCTCTTCCTGTTCTTCTTCTCTTCCTCCTCTTCTTCTCTTACTCCTCTTCCTCCTCTTCCTGTTCTTCTTCCTCTTCCTCCTCTTCCTGTTCTTCTTCTCTTCCTCCTCTTCCTGTCCTTCTAATTGCCAACACTCACTCATTATTCTTCATTTCCTTAACATTCATTTATCATCTCCCGTGTTATTTCCTTTCATTCCTACCGTCACCATCATTTAGTTGAATTATTCTATGTCCTTGATTCATTAAGCAATTCCCTTCTTATACATTCGTTTCCTACTTTTTTCTTCATTTTTTCTTCTTCCGTTTATCATTGTTTAGTCTTTCTCCTAATTCATCAGTCTCCTCTTTGCCTACTCTTTTATCACAGTTTTTCTCTATTATCTTTGTTCTTTTTCATATTCTATCTTTCTCCTGCACAATTTCTCTCTTTCTCTCTCATCTCCTCTTCGTTAGTTTGTCTTTCTCACCCACCACTTTCCTTCTACATTCTTCTTCCTATCTTCCTTATTTCCCCTTATAATCCCTATCTTCTTCTTCCTATCTTCCTTATTTCCCCTTCCTTATTTCCTTCCTTATTTCCCCTTCCTTATTTCCCCTTCCTCATTTCCTTCCTCATTTCCTTCCTTATTTCCCCTTCCTTATTTCCTTCCTCATTTCCTTCCTTATTTCCTTCCTTATTTCCCCTTCTCTTCATCACCATCTCATTTCCTTATTTTCCTTTTAATGTTGTTTTCATTACTCTTTCATTTACATTTTTACATTACTTTCCTTAACCCTACAATCATCACCTCTCTCTGTTTTCCCTTCCTTTATCCCTTACTTTCCCTATCCCTCCTTCCTCTCCCTCCTTTGCATCCCTACCATACTCACCCATTACTAAAAACATCTACCCACTAAGCACCATAACAAACCCATTACCATAAACCTCTACCCATTATAAAGTCACCCATAAACACAACCCATTTTCTACCCATAAACCACCTTCCTACCCATTACTAAAGTCACCCATTAAAACCAACAACCCATTTTCTATACCCATAAACCACCTTACTACCCATTACTAAAGTCACCCATTAAAACCAACAACCCATTTTCTACCCATAAACCACCTTACTACCCATTACTAAACTCACCCATTAAAACCAATAACCCATTTTCTACCCATAAACCACCTTACTACCCATTACTAAAGTCACCCATTAAAACCAACAACCCATTTTCTACCCATAAACCACCTTACTACCCATTACTAAAGTCATCCATTAAAACCAATAACCCATTTTCTACCCATAAACCACCTTACTACCCATTACTAAAGTCACCATTAAAACCAACAACCCATTTTCTATACCATAAACCAAAGAAAACGGGAATAACACTACCTATCTAATGCTCTTAATGAGACACTGAGAAAAAATAAATAAACACAAGCAAGGAATAATAGCAACGTGTATAAATGAGGATATAAACGGTTATCAGAAAGACGTCGAGACAAGGAGAGAAGGAAAGACGAAGGAGGAATAGCCAAGTCAGTGATAAATGGAGGGAGAAAAGAGATAAATGAGACTACTAAAAGGATACGTGAAGGGAATAGAAGAAGGAGGAGGAAGAGAGGAGAAGGAGGAAGAGAGGAGGAGGAGGAGGAGGAGGAAGCGAGGAGGAGGAGGAAGAGAGGAGGAGGAGGAAGACAGGAAGAGGAAGGAGATAGATGAATGGGGTTAATGAGAGTGATGGAGAAGGGTTAGAATGTTCGATGGATATATTTGAGAAGGGGAGAGAGAACCAGGAAGAGAAGGAAGAGAGGAAATAGAAGCAGCTACGATTGCAGGAGACGAGAAAGGAGATGGATTAATGGTAAGAAAGATTGCCAAGGTGAAATTTATTCTTGTGAGCAAATCTTACACTGATATGGTATGAGACTTTGTGGGTAGGAATGAGAGGGGAATGCAAAGGGAATGAAAGAAGGAAATGTAAGGAAGGAAGGAAGGCATATGAATAGAAAGTGGGAATTTAAGTAAAAATTATAAGAAACTAATATTAAAGACTATTATAGGCTACATGTAAAGTGAAAATAGGATGTAAGGTTAGGTTAGGTAAGGAAGGAAGGAAGGAAGGAAGGAAGGAAGGAAGGAAGGAAGGAAGGAAGGAAGGAAGGAAGGAAGGAAAGAAGGGAGGAGGGAGGGAGGGAGGGAGGGAGGGAGGGAGGAGGGAAGGGAGGAAGGAAGGAAGAAGGAAGGAAGGAAGGAAGAGGAAGAAAGAAAGAAAGAAGAAAGAAAGAAAGAGAAAGAAAGAGAAAGAAAGAGAAAGAAAGAAAGAAAGAAGGAAAGAAAGAAGAAAGAAAGGAAAGAAAGAAAGAAAGAAAGAAAGAAAGAAAGAAAGAAAGAAAGAAAGAAAGAAAGAAAGCAAGCAAGCAAGCAAGCAAGCAAGCAAGCAAGCAAGCAAGCAAGCAAGCAAGCAAGCAAGCAAGCAAGCAAGCAAGCAAGCAAGCAAGCAAGCAAGCAAGAAAGAAAGAAAGAAAGAAAGAAAGAAAGAAAGAAAGAAAGAAAGAAAGTAAGGAAGGAAGGAAATAATACTAAAAGGTGGGAATTAAGGGAAAACTTATAGAAAACCCTAACATATGTAGAAGATATTGTATTTTATAAGGAAAACGACAAATTTTACTCATATGTCAGGTGAAAAATAATAATAAAAGAAGAACGAGATAATTAAAGGAAAATATTGATAATCTAATATAAGTCATTGTACTTTATAAAGAAAACGACAAATGGACTCATTTCACCCGTAATATTGTAATTTTTGTTGATTCTATTATATTCCTCTTCCTATTTTGCTTATCAACTCTAACCTTCTCCTCCTTTCTACCCTTCGTTATATAGTCTCTTCCTACAGTATCTCTTTTTTTTTCTCTGCTCCCTTTCTCCTTGTCCACTTATTTTCCTATCCACATATTCTCCCACATTTCTTCCTTCCACCTCTCTCTTTCTACATAAACTCCTCCTTATTCCTCTTCACCCTTCCTTCCCATCTTCCTTGTCCACTCTCCTTCCCATCTTCCATTGTCCTTGTCCACTCCCCTTCCCTTCCATCACACCTTTCACATCCCTCATCCGTCCCTTCCATTCCTCCCTCATTCCCACACGCGTCCATCTGGCCACCGCTACACAGGCACGCGCTAAAGTGGTCCCTCTAGCCAACGACCTAGAGCCAGGCAGACACAGGTGACACAGGTGCTCCAAACTCATTACCGCTGGACCAGACAGGTGTTGGGGAGGAGAGGAGAGGAGAGGAGAGGAGAGAGAGAGAGGAGCATTCACGTTTATTTGGACTGCTGAGTTTCTAGTTAATTTGCGATGTCTGATTTACATTATGAATGGTAGTGGCAGGGTGTAAAGTAGAGGATATAAATAAAAGTTGATGCATATAATAATGGCCTTATTATATTACCTGTAAGAGGAGCATTCACGTTTATTTGGATTACTGAGTTGCTAGGTAGTTTGCAATGTCTGATTTATATTATGAGTCGCAGTGACAGTGTGCAAAGTAGAGGATACGGAGCAGGATAAAAAGAAATGGATGCCTAATTTCCTTATAATTTTACATGTAGGAAGGAGGAGCATTCACGCTTATTTGGATTGCTGATTTGCTAGTTAGTTTGCAATGTCTGATTTACATTATGTGTGCCAGTGAAGTAGAGGATACGGTGCAGGGTATAACAATGTTGATGCATAGTCGCCCTGTCTATTTTCATGTAGGATATACCATTTTATTTACGTAAAGACGATTTGTTCTTCTGATATCGCCTTTATTTTTTTCTTAATGTTCAGGCAGTGATTCTGAGGCCATAAGAAAAAAAAATCTGAGAGGATATGAAATAGCGAATTGCAGAAACTTAGTGACATCTTGAACTAGGATTTATTTCCATACATCAAAGTTTTGAAAGTAGAAAAAAAAGTTGAAATTGGATCTGGTGTTTCAGAGACTGGATATTATATTATGTGTGTGTGTGTGTGTGTGTGTGTGTGTGTGTGTGTGTGTGTGTGTGTGTGTGTGTGTGTGTGTGTGTGAGTGTGTGTGTGTGTGTTGTGTGTGTCTGTGTCTGTTGTGTTGTCTGTTGTGTGTGTGTTGTCTGTCTGTCTGTCTGTTGTCTGTCTGTCTGTCTGTCTGTGTTGTGTGTGTGTGTGTGTGTGTGTGTGTGTGTGTGTGTGTGTGTGTGTGTGTGTGTGTGTGTGTGTGTGTGTGTGTGTGTGTGTGGTGGTGGGTGGTGAGTGTGTGGTGTGTGGTGGGTGTGTGTGTGACGAAATTGGATTTTTTTCTGAGGTGCAGGAACTAGCTGTTAACCCCTTGAGACACAGAACGTAATTTCCATTGTAATTTGACTACGATTAGACGAATTGTAGTGGATATAAGCAATATTTTATAGATATGATCTGTTTAGTACCCTTGTCCACTAGCTAATTTGGTATATTCAGTTACTTTTCGTAATTTAATGGCTAACAACAGCCAATTTTATTTAGCAAAGGAAAGATCTGGGCGTGAAGGGGTTAACATACACCTACTAAACTGAACAAATATCACATTAAATTCAATTGTCAGACCCACGTGAGACATTCCTGAGAGGTTTACCGTGGCGTGAAATCCAAAAGTCGTGCTGCATAAAGAGGTGTCTTGAACGTGAGTGTCTCGTCCCTCTCTGTCCCTTCACTTTCTTAATTTCAGGATAAATCAAGGTTAAGATAGAAGGTGGATAGAAATATAGATAGATAGAAGTAACAAGAGGGTGTCTGGCCTCCCTCTCCCTTACTTAATTACAGGTATATCAAGGTTAAGAGAAACGCTTTGATGAAATAGTCACCTTTGTAAACTAGTCAAGATATTCCTCGTTAAATATGATGACAAGAGGCTTTAAGAAGATAAGATAATAAGAGATGAGTGATGATAAGAGGCTTAAACGTTAATAGTTCGAGAATAAGGATAATATAGAGGATACATAGAGGGGGATAGGAGAGAGGATAATGATAGTTAGAAGGAGGTTAAGGCCTTGATTTATGAAGAGAAATGAAGACAGGTAGTAAAGTTCAGTTAGAGAATAAGGATAAGATAGAGGATGCATAGAGGAGGATAGGATAGAGGATAAAGATAGTTAGGAGGAGGTTAAAGGCCTTGATTTATGAGGAGAAATGAAGACAGGTAGTAAAGTTCAGTTAGAAAATAGGATAAATAGAAGAGTGCATAGAGGAGGTAGGATAGAGGTAAAGAGTATTAGAGGAGTAAAGGCCTTGATTTATGAGGAGAAATGAAGACAGGTAGTAAAGGAAGGCTAGTAAAACAGTAGTAAAATAGCAAAGTAGTAGCAAGTAGTAAAATAGGAAAGTTAAAAGAAGGTATTTGTAATGAAGATGATGATTTTAATGAAGGAATATATTGAAGGGAATGTCTTTATTGCTGGCTCTCTTCCCTAATGACTACAAGGCGATGCAATTAAGGTACCTGATCACTGGGAAACTCCTTTAAATTGAGAAGCCAGATCACGTAATTGTATTTTGGACAATGGTTATCTTACACACACACCCACACCCACATACACCCACACACACACACACACACACACACACACACACACACACACACACACCCATGCACACACACGCGTCACACACACACACACACACACATACACAGACACACACACATATATACACACACGTTACACACACACACACACACACACACACCACACACACGTCACACCACACACATAACACACGTCATCTGCCATCTCATCATCACTCTCTCACCACCCCACACCACACGTCACATCTCATCATATTACACTCTTTGCCGACTCTCTCTCAGCCTCCTCCTCCCCCTCCTCCTCCTCCTCCTCCTCCTCTCTCCTACATCCATCCCACCCTCCTCCTCCTCCTCCTCCTCCTCCTCCTCCTACATCCGTGCTCCTCCTCACGCCTTTCTTTCTCCTCCAAGCAATTCCAATCACACTCTCAAACAATGATTTCTCCACTCCAAACACTCCTTTTCCACTCAAACAAACTCAACACACAAATTTCTCTGCCACACACACACACCACCAACACCACTCCACACAAAACACACCACGCACACACACACACACACAGACACACACACACAGACACACACACACACACACACACACACAGACACACACACAGACACAGACACACACAGACACAGACACACAGACAGACAGACAGACAGACAGACACACACACACACACACACACACACACACACACACACACACACACACACACACATACAATCACTCACATCCATCCAGTAAATCATTCCATTTCACTTCCACACATCAGAAAAATCACTTCCACCATACACCTTCTATTACTTTCTTTCCTCCACCTTTCTCCCTCTTCCACAAACTCATTATTGCTCCCTTCCACCTCTCCACCACAAAACTCCATCAGTCATTTCTCCACCAAACTGCAATCTCAAGCCCTCACTCCACCCATTTCCACTTATTTCCACCATCCTTTTCTTCCACCACGACGAATTCTTGTCAACTTTTCTCACCAGGAAATGTTCAAATACAAAACAATCTTACGCATTTTCTTTTCTACTTCGTAATCAAAATCTAATCAGCCTTAACATGAATGACTCTATCTATTGAAAATGATGTCTATCTATGAATTAATCTATCTATCTATTTATATCTATGTCTATTAGTATCCTAAATTCGCGGTCATAGTAGATATAAACACACACGATGAGGAAATACGAGTGTGAAATTGAAACATGAGTGAACTGGTGGAAAAAAGGGAAATTCGTCAAAAAAGTGAAATTCGTAAAATAGAAAGTGAAATTCATCAAACAAAAAGTAAAATTCGTCAAACAAAAAGTAAAATTCGTCAAACAAAAAGTAAAATTCGTCAAACAAAAAGTAAAATTCGTCAAAAAAAAGTAAAATTCGTCAAACAAAAAGTAAAATTCGTCAAACAAAAGTAAAATTCGTCAAAAAAGTGAAATTCGTCAAAAAAAAGTAAAATTCGTCAAAAAAAGTAAAATTCGTCAAAAAAAAGTAAATTCGTAAAGCAAGTAAATCGTCAAACAAAAGTAAATTCGTCAACAAATGTAATTCGTCAAAAAAAAGTAAAATTCGTAAAAAAAAGTAAAATTCGTCAAAAAAAAGTAAAATTCGTCAAAAAAGTGAAATTCGTCATAAATAAGAAAAAAAAATGTCTTGCGGGTATATTGTGATTTTTTCTCGGTTTTCTTGCGACACTATTTGCTCCTTCGTCTTATATCCTTGCATCGAGTTTTCTTTTTCCTCTCCATCATCATTTTATCTTCCCCTTGTTACACTGTTTCCTTATATATTGTTTTCCTTCATCTCCCCTCGCTTATTCTTCTTACTACATTTTTCATTTTTTTCTTGCTCTCTCTCTCTCTCTCTCTCTCTCTCTCTCTCTCTCTCTCTCTCTCTCTCTCTCTCTCTCTCTCTCTCTCTCTCTCTCTCTCTCTCAAATCTACACATCAAAAGTAACATTCTTTTTCAGAAATTTAATACCACTCTCTCTCTCTCCCTCTCTCTCTCTCTCTCTCTCCTCTCTCTCTCTCTCTCTCTCTCTCTCTCTTCTCTCTCTCTCTCTCTCTCTCTCTCTCTCTCAAACTACACATCAAAAGTAACATTATCTGTAAGAAATCTAATACAAACTAACCAAACCTTGAACGAACTTACTTTATTGTCCAAGCGAGCGAAGCGAGCTTGGACACCTATTTCAGCCGAAATCAGGTGTCATATCATATAGGCTTGTAAAATGTTTCCTCTTCTTCTTCTTCTTGTGCCTACTTGTGTGGGGAGCGGGTATACAGGCGCAAAGGAAGAAATTTGGCGCAGCAAGTTATATTTCGCCTCTTAACTCATTGTCCAAGCGAGCGAAGCGAGCTTTTTTACCATTTATGCTAAAATTCGTATTATATTGTGCCTGGAGACATTAGTGCAGTGGTGAAATTATTGCATTAGTGAAATGAAAATAAAATGTGTTCGTAATCCTCACAACAACAGTGTCTGAGGCTCCGTCGCCGCTCACCGATACCACCACCACCAACACCAGCACCACCACCCCCACACTACCACACCACCACCACACTACCACACCACCACCACACCACCACACCACCACCACCACACCACCGACACCACCAAGACCACCACCATCACCACACACACCAGCCCTCCTCACCACACCACCACACCACCACCACCACACCACCACCTCTACCACCACACCACCCACACCACCACCACACCACCACCTCACCACCACACCACCACCTACACCACCACACACCACCACACCACCACCACACACACACCACACACCACCACTCTACCACCACCACACCACCGTGCACCACCACCACACCACCACCACCACCGTGCACCACCACCACCACCACCACCACACCACCAACCACCACCACCACAACACCACACCACACCACCACCACACCACCACCACCACACCACCACCACCACCCCACACCACCACCACCACACCACTACCACCACCACCACCACCACCACCTCTACCACCACCACCACCACACCACCACCACCACCACCACCACCACACCACCACCACCACCATCACGACCACACCATCACCATCACGACCACCACCACCACCATTACCACCATTACCACCACCAACACCTACCACCCACACCACACCACACACACCACCACCACCACCACCACCACCACACCACCACACACCACACCGCACACCACGACCACACCACCACCACCACACCACCATACCACCACCACACCATCACCACCACACACACCACCACCCCCACCACCACCACCATCACCACCACCATCACCACCTTCACCACAACCACCACCATCACCACAACAACCACCAGAACCACCACCACACCACCACCACCACCACCACCATCACCATCACCACCTTCACCACAACCACCACCATCACCACAACAACCACCAGAACCACCACCACACCACCACCACCACCATCACCACACTATTTTTTTTTTTACTTTTTTTTTTTTTACTTTTTTCAAGAACAATTTAGCACTTTTCTTTTCTTTGTAAAAAGTAAAGAAAATCAAAGAAGGGGATGGTGAAGGTTAGGTTGGGTTAGGTCAGGTTGTAATATAAATATTTTCAGGTGAGGATATTTAAAAAGTTGACTTTAGCCTGTGCGAGTTTGGACACGTTCCACATCTTTAGTGTAGGACGTCTATTTCCTAGTTTTAGGTTACAGATCAATAAATTGTTCCAGAAATTATTGGTTGCATATTTTTTTTAACTAATAAGCAAAAATAAGTTTACGGTAGAAGTGTAGTGTACATTTGTGGTAATAGTCTACGGTTGTGCAGTCCCAGGTTACACTACACTTAACTATGGAACTACTTAACCCCTTCACGCCCAGATCTTTCCTTTGCTATATAAAATCGTCCGTTGTTAGCCATAAAATTACGAAAAGTAACTTAATATACCAAATTAACTAGTGGACACGGACACTAAACAGGTCATATCTATACAATATTGTTGATGTTATCTTAAAATCGCCTAATGGTACCCAAATTACAATGGAAATTGCGTTCTGGGTCTCAAGGGGTTAACTACATAGGTGTTGGACGATAATAGAGAACTTCAAAGCTAACGATCTCATAATATAAACGGCAATTATGATTAAGTAATTACTCCATTTTCTTTAACGTGAAGGAAGAAAACTGATGACTTAAAAAAATGAAACTCAAAAACACACATAATTTTTTTTATTCTTTGGAGATTATTATGCAAAAGTCAATAAACTCTCCGAAGAAAAAAAATTCACTACAAAAAATTCGTTCAAGACATAATCACAACCAATAGTTATATGCTAGTTAATTACCGTGTATTATTTACTAGTGTGAAGATATATAATAATAAGAAAATACAACAACCTCGAAATACAGCAATATTAGTTAAGACGTCCAAAGTTCAGCCTAATTAGTGTATTATTTCTATTGCTATAAGTCCACAAGGGAAGCCACAAGCAGGGCGAGGACATAGTATTACGATCCAACCATCTTCTTTGAGCCTAGAGATGTGTATTGTGCGTCTCTCTCTCTCTCTCTCTCTCTCTCTCTCTCTCTCTCTCTCTCTCTCTCTCTCTCTCTCTCTCTCTCTCTCTCTCTCTCTCTTTAAATTATAATTTCTTTGCACACTTTCTCCCCTTCCTTCGCCTCTTCCATCATCTCTCACTGACATTCACACCACCTGAGACTCTCCCAGGCTTTATTTCCGCTCTCTCTCTCTCTCTCTCTTCTCTCTCCTCTCTCTCTCTCTCTCTCTCTCTCTCTCTCTCTCTCTCTCTCTCTCTCTCTGTTATTAGTCTGTTGTCTCAGTTCTCTCTCTCTCTCTCTCTCTCTCTCTCTCTCTCTCTCTCCTCTCTCTCTCTCTCTCTCTCTCCCGCCAGGGTGGCGCGGTTGGTAGAGCTACGGGCTCGCGTGCAGCGTCCCTGCATTCGGTCAGCGGTTCGAGCCCACCAAGTTCGTCCTGGCGTGGTGGCGCTTTGTATAGTCAATAACCTTGTAGTTGGTACTTGCAAAGTGTCTAGATAGGATCAAAGTATCTTATTCTTCTCTCTCTCTCTCTCTCTCTCCTCTCTTCCTCTCTCTCTCTCTCTCTCTCTCTCTCTCTCTCTCTCCCTCTCTCTCTCTCTCTCTCTCTCTCTCTCTCTCTCAGAATTAGGTGTCAGTAACGCCCTGCATATCAGTCACCCTTTTCATGCGATTCTCACATTCTTTTTCGCTCCTTCATTTCAAGTTTTACTCTTTTATTTTCTATATTTTCCTATCTGGGACGAGACACCTGATGCAACAAAAGCAAATTACATTATACAGCATATAATTACATTACTATTTCTGTATCATATTCTCTTTCTTTCTTGTGTCTGTCTGTCTGTCTCTCCTCTCTATCTATTCGTTTATTTATTTCTAACACACACCACACAAACACACACACACACACACACACACACACACTATACAACCACACCCACCACACACACACACACAACACACACACACACAACACACACACACAACACACACACAACACACACACACACCACACACACACACACACACACACACACACACACACACACACACACACACACACATCACACACACACACACACACACACACACACACACACAACACACACACAACACACACACACACACACACACACACACACACACACACACACACACACACACACAATACACACAACACACACACACACACACACACACCACACACAACACACACACACACACACACACATACACACACACACACATACACACACACACACCTTGAAATACAAACTTCAACATTAGTCATCACAAATAACATTTTTCAGAGCACATTTTTAGTTCTACTACTCGGATCTGATTAGCAAAACAAAAATACAACACGCGTAAACTACAATAATATACAATACCTTATCCTACACACATATTAATTATCCTTCATAGACACACTAACACACATGAATTAATAAAAACAGGAGAGTTAAATAGAGAATAACGAGAGATATTTGTATTGATGAGCCCAAATAAGTAAAGCATGAATAAGTATATATAAATAACCTAAATATTTGACCCTAAATTTAGGTTTCCAATTGCAGAGATCCTTATGGTAGAGTTCAGCACGATGCAATAAAGTAATGCAATAAGAGAGTTTACTAGAGAATAACGATAGATATTTGCACTGATGAACTCACATAAGATCTCCAATTGCTAAGATCCTTATGGTAGCGTTAAGCACGATGCAATAAGGTCGTAGTTGCCTTAACATAATAAACATATCAAGCAGTCACAATCTGGCTTCTCCTGATCAACAAATCTAGGAGTAAATCAGCGCTCGATTCTCACTTGTCAACAAAACCTTAGCCAATCACAGCGAGATTTTCCCGATGTAAACAAAACTTCGGCCAATCAGACGCGATGCCAGAAATATTCCAAGCTAATCAGAAGGCGGGAAAAAATTACTCGGAATGTTTTATGCAATTATTCGTACGTAGTCAAGGTTCACTTTAATTAGGAGTAAAAATATGAGTTTTTTTTGTGGTGGAAATATTTTAAAACGTAAGACCTGCATTGAAAATATGGATTACGAGAGATAAAATGAATAAACCATTGAATTAGCTGATAGATAGGCATACATGTATATATATTATTATACACATAGGCACTCAAAAACTATAATACATGAAATGGAGAATTATTATTGAAGCTAATCAGAAGGTGGGAAAAAAATACTCGGAATGTTTTATGCAATTATTCGTACGTAGTCAAGGTTCACTTTAATTAGGAGTAAAAATATGAGTTTTTTTTGTGGTGGAAATATTTTAAAGCGTAAGACCTGCATTGAAAATATGGATTACGAGAGATAAAATGAATAAACCATTGAATTAGCTATTAGATAGGCATACATGTATATATATTATTATACACATAGGCACTCAAAAACTATAATACATGAAATGGAGAATTATTATTGTATGCTTTTTTATCTTTCATTATATAACACAATTCCAGCATGTTGAAGCTCCATATTAAATACAAATGAATAAAATGCAATCACAAAATAAAAATAATATGTATATATGAATGTAAATCGTGGCTGGCGATTGGCAATATTAGTATCACGATAACGTAATCAATAAATAGCATTGTGGTTGTCCATGTATCATTTATCAATCTATCTATACAGTCAATCTATCTATCTATCTATCTATCTATCAAATGTAGTTCCTGAATTGTCATATCAAACACACACACATACACACACACACACACACACACACACACACACACACACACACACACACACCGCTGCCATAGAGAGAGAGAGAGAGAGAGAGAGAGAGAGAGAGAGAGAGAGAGAGAGAGAGAGAGAGAGAGAGAGAGAGAGAGAGAGAGAGAGAGAGAGAGAGAGAGAGAGAGAGAGAGAGAGAGAGAAAAAAAAAAATATCAGACATCAGACTACAAAATTATCGCATTCATTAATCTATGGTTTCAGTATGTACCAATTTGTATGTTTTTTTATCAATATATTCAATGCCAAAAATAAAAACGAACCCGTATGAATACATTGACGTAGCTCATATCCATATTTTTTTTATTATGTGACATTGATAATTGAAAAGCTGCGACTGACTGATGAATAAATATATTGGGGAATGGGAAGGAAGGGAGAGGATGGTTCTAGTGGGGGCAAGTTTTGATTAGTTTCCGATTATATAGAAAAGGGAAAGGAAAACAGAGGAAAATGAGAAGGAAAAGAACGGATGATGTGTAGAATAGAAACAAGGAAAATAGGGAAAAAATGAGGGAAATAGGAAAAGAAAGTAACGTAGGAGTAAAGGAAAAGGAGGCAAAAATAAAAAGTAGGAAAAAAGAAGTAGGTAAAAAGCAAATATTGGGAAAATAGGGGAAATAGGAAAAGGAAAGGAAAGTAGGAGAAAAGGAAAAAGTAGGAAAAAAGAAAAATAGGAAAAAAGAAGTACGTCAAAGTAGAAAAGGAATAAAATAAAGGCAATAGGAAAAGGAAAGTAAAGTAGGAAAAAAGAAAAAGGAAAAAAGAAAAAAAAAATAGGAAAAGAAAAGTAAAGTAGAAAAAAAGAAAATAATTAGGAAAAAAGGAAAAGTAGGTCAAAGAAGAAATAGGAAAAGGAAAATAAAGTAGGGAAAAAAAAAAAGTAGATTCGAAGGAAAATAATAACAATAACGAAAGGGAAAGTAGTATTCATATAAAAATGTTGAGGTGGTAAAGAACATGTTAGAAAGAAGGAGTAAGAAGCTAGAAAGACTTAAGACAAATCATAAATCGTTGACATTAATGTGATCTAGTATTCAATTCTTAGATATTTTTTTTCACAGATAATTTCAATGACTTAAATTTTTCTTCTAGGTTCGTCCATTTTTCTCTCGCTTCCTCCTCCTCCTCCTCCTCCCCTCCTCCTCCTCCTCCTCCTCCTCCTCCTCCTCCTCCTCCTCCTCCTCCTTATTTTTCTTTAATGTTTCTCTTCCCTTTCTTCTTCCTTCCTTTTTCGACACATTCTCTCATTCTATTTTGACATATTTTTCATTAGTACGTCCATCCTGACCTCATTCTCGCATCAGGGAAGACGTGTGTGTGTGTGTGTTGTTTTGTGGTGGTGTGTGTGTGTTTTGTGGGTGTGTGTGTGGTGTGTGTGTGTGTGTGTTGTGTGTTGTGTGTGTGTGTGTGAGGGAGGATTGTGTTGGGGGAAGGGAGGGGAGGATTGTGTTAGGGAGGGGGGGGTGTTGGGTGTTGGGAGGGGGGGTGTTGGGTGTTGGGAGGGGGGGTGTTGGGTGTTGGGGGGAGTGGATTTGCCGAACCTCATTAAGCTCTTTGCCTTGCCTTTACTCTGCCTCTCTGTAATCCATCACCCGTCTGTCACCCATCCTTCCAAACATCCATTTCACTCGCCTGTATCCACTCTCATCCACCCATCCACCTCCCTTCCTTTAGTTCCCCCTTACTTCCTCTTAGTTGAGTTCATTATGTCATCTGTATCGTCATCTCTTATGTGGGATTCCAATTATCTCCTCCAATGACTTTTCCCATCACTCTCATAGGTATTCTTTCTTTGTATCTTATGTTTTACTCGTCTATATTAGTTATTTTGTTGGTTTTCTCTTTATTCCTCTCCCTCTCCCTGTTTCTGCTTCATAGAGTGTATTGTGTGTGTGTTAGTGTGTGTGTGTGTGTGCGTGTGTGTGTGTCTAATTACCTTACCAGATGCGGGCGAGAAACAGCCGGCTTAAACACACACACACACACACACACACACACACACACACACACACACACACACACACACACACACCACATAAGACACACACACACACCATGACATGAACACCACAATCAGCACACCACACACACAAGCACACGAAGACCAAAAAACAATACACTGAAAAGTTCCCCGACTTACTAATGAGATCCGGAAAACATCAGCGCACGAAGGGAAGTCAAGGGTTACACGTTGTAATTCGTAGTGACTAAAAGTCTACTGGTGCCTTAAAAACTAACAGGGGGGTAACATGAGCCTGAAGGGAATGGCAAGGAACGTTTTATATAGCTGTAGGTGACGAAAGAAGCAGTTAGAGTTTTAGATACCCGAAGAGGGACGCTGTTTAATGTGAAGATTGGTAATGATAGGAGAGGCAAGGAACTTATTATATAGAGAAGGAAGGTGAGGAAAATGGAAAGGATTACGAGTTTTGAGGATACTGAAGAGATGAAGTGTTAAATGGTAGAATGATAGGAAGTAATGATAGGAGAGGCAAGGTACGTAATATATAGAGAAAGAAGGTGAGGAAATTGGTAAGGATGATAAGAGGAGTGAGGAGAAGGAAGAGGAATGTTAAATGAAATGGTAAAAAGTAGTGAAAAGGAAGGAAGGAAGGAAGGAAGGAAGGAAGGAAGGAAGGAAGGAAGGAAGGAAGGAAGGAAGGAAGGAAGGAAGGAAGGAAGGAAAGGAAGGAAGGAAGGAAGGAAGGAAAAAGGAAGGAAGGAAGGAAGGAAGGTAAGGTAAGGAAAAGGTGATTTTTTTGTTGAGTAAATGGAAGTACTCAGTTTGATCATAAAAGGATGGAGAAAGAAAGAGAGAGAGAGAGAGAGAGAGAGAGAGAGAGAGAGAGAGAGAGAGAGAGAGAGAGAGAGAGAGAGAGAGAGAGAGAGAGAGAGAGAGAGAGAGAGAGAGAGAGAGAGAGAGAGAAAGACAGACAGAGACAAAACAGACAGAGACAAAACAGACACAGAGACAGAGAGACAAAGACAGACACAGATACAGATAGACAGAGACAGAGACAGATAGACAAAGAGATACATACACAGAGAGACAGAGACACAGTGGACACAGCCTCGCACTGACACATTTCCGTAGCGGTGGTGTATCTGTAACCCAAAGTAGCACAAAACAGGTATCCATCCCGTCCTGAACACCTGAGATAGACAGTGAGTGATGGACGAGGAGGAGGAGGAGGAGAAGGGGGAGGAGGAGGAGGAGTAGGAGGAGGAGGAGGAGGAAGAGGAGGAGGAGGAGGAGGAATACATAGGAATACATAGGAATAACAGACACCAGGAGACCTATTGGTCCATAACTATGGTATCTGTTGTACTACATACTAATAACTATCAACTACATGTAAGAGGACAGTTGGAAAAGGATACCATGTCCCTAAAGAAGATAGGAACATGGAAGTTTCGTAGTGAAGAATGATAGGATATGACATAGATCACTATATCTCTTACAGTGATTTACAGTGGTCTATGGATATGATGTATGCTAACTACAACTACCACTAACACTAATCGATCCGGGGGACTATAATATGAATTCGCAGGGCAATATCAAAACCCATTTACTTTACGGTGCGCGTCAAGTCTGTTTTTAAATGTAGTTATTGTAACTTCATTCCATCTCCTCCTCTTCCATGTGGAATATTTCTGGCCTAGGTTGGGTGTAGATGAAGTGGATGTTTTAATGTATTTTTCATGTGTTAAATTAAAGTGTTCTGGCCTTAGTTGGATGTAGATTAGCCGATATTTTAGTCTTTTTTTAAGTATGTAAGTAGCAAAAGTAAATTATGTGGGTATTTTAGTTTTCTTTTAAGTATGTTTGTAGTAAAAGTAAATTATGTGGATATCTTAGTGTTTCTTTTAGTATGTATGCAGTAAAAGTATATTATGTGGGTATTTTAGTCTTTTTTTTAAGTATGTAAGTAGTAAAAGTAACTTATGTGGGTATTTTAGTTTTCTTTTTAAGTATGTGGCTTAAAGTTATCTGGCCTTGGCTTTTATGCGGGGGAAGTAGATCAAGGTGAACAGGTTAAGTGCAGGTCATATCTCTTCATGAATGTTTATGTTGTTTATGAAGTAAGGAAAAGTGTTGCCTTGACTGCTGGCCTTGAGATTACCTTGTCATGTTACTGCATCTTAACCCCTTCACGCCTAGATCTTTCCTTTGATATATAAAATCATCTGTTGTCGAGCCATAGAATTACGAAAAGTGACTGAATATACCAAATTAGCATGTGGACAAGGATACTAAACAGGTCATAGCTATAAAATATTGTTTATATTCACTAAAAATCGTCTAATGGTACCCAAATTACAATGGAAATAACGTTCTGGGCCTCAAGGGGTTAAATGGGAGGGAGAAAGATAAGGAGAAATATAAGAGGCCATAAAGCTTTAGGTTAAGGGGTTTTTAATGGATTTATTTTGTGTACTGATAATTATGCACCAGTTGTTTACAGTTAAGAGTACAAAAGTTATATATAGTTTTTACATATTGTTTTTTATCATATTCCAATGTTAATAAAATAGTGTATGTGGGTAAATGTGGGAGAGAGAGAGAGAGAGAGAGAGAGAGAGAGAGAGAGAGGAGAGGAGAGAGAGAGAGAGAGAGAGAGAGAGAGAGAGAGAGAGAGAGAGAGAGAGAGAGAGAGAGAGAGAGAGAGAGAGAGAGAGAGAGAGACATAAAATAAAAAGCAGGGGCGAGTGAGGTGTCGAGAAATATGAGACACACTATGATGAATGGACGACATGAAATAAAAAAATATATAACAAGAATAAACCATTTTTAGAGAAACCCGAGGAGGTGGGAAGGAAGGGAGAGAAAAGGAGGCTAAGGTTACCACACGAAAAGGAAAACTAAAGGAGAAGTATAATTGGATGAAAGGGAAAAGTTAGATTGCGAAAGAAAAATGAGGTGGAGAAATACAAATGCAGAGGAAACAACAACAGCCTTTTTTTTTTTTTTTTTTTTTTTTTTTAAACTTAATACATTGCAAACAGAAGGGGAGTTGATGTGCTAAAGTCCTGACTCGGACGCCAAGGACTATCTCTAGCAGTATTATATTTTATTCATATCAATAATTATACAAATAATATGGAAAAAGTACAGCAATTCTCTACTATAAATTAATACTGATAACCACTATACGCTAATACAAATAATATAAAGAAAGTATACTACTACATTGAAACACACATATATATATATACTAGCCGCAAAGCCGCCCTCCGGGCGGACTTTTTGGCTAGCTCCTGCGGAGGGCTATTGGTGGGCCTGTGGCCCACCACCTGTCTCCAGATAGCCCCTTCTAACTTTCCTGAAATCATGGATGTAGAAATGTATGTATTCCCCCCACCCATTCACTCACCCATTACCCATCACCCCCCACCCATTCACTCACCCATTACCCATCACCCCCCACCCATTCACTCACCCATTACCCATCACCCCCCACCCATTCACTCACCCATTACCCATCACCACACACCCATTCACTCACCCATTACCCATCACCCCCCACCTATTCCCTCACCCATCACCCATCACCCCTAACCCATCACCCCCCACCCATTCACTCACCCATCACCCCACACCCATTACCCATCACCCCACCCATTCACTCACCCATTACCCATCACCCTACATCAAGGCTTCCTCAATTCTCGCAACCCACTTTTGTTTTCACAATTCTCGCTAATAGGCTGCTAAAAAAAAAAGAAAAAAAAAAGTGATCGGATCATCTCATAAATGGGCTTATGACCTTCCCCTGGTCAACCTGATTCCAAAAATGTGCCATATGAGGTGTTTGCGCCACGGGGGGCGGAACCTATACCACATACACACACAGACAGACAGACACACTTTTGCTTATATTATTATAGATAAAGAAATTATACTAATATAAAACATAATCTTATTATACAAATGTTTAGTAATGATTTTTATTGCATGTTTTATTGCGTTAGTTCCGCTTGCAGCCAGCCATTTACGCCCGATTTGAAGGCGTGCATGGAAGTGGTGAGGTGCAGGTCGGTCTGGCGCACCAAGGTGTTCCATAGTCGACCATAGCGGGGTAGGAAGGAGCGGAGGTAATGTTCCGTCCTCGCGAAGGGCACAGTCACTTGATGGTCGATGTTGTGGGCCGCACGGGTAGAATGGGAGGGCCTGGCCCGTCTGTTGAGGCGCAGCTCTGCTAGTTGTAGGAGCTGCATCCTGTGAGCCTTGTACATGACGCACATGCCTGCCACGTCACGCCGCTGCTGGAGAGGTTGAAGGATCTGTGCAGCAGCCTCAGGGGCTTTCAGCCGGGCCAGCCGCTGGGCTCTGGCTTGAACCCGGTCAAGGAGGCGGAGGTATGACGGGGAGCAGGAGGACCATGCGAGGGGCGAGTCCATCCAGGGGCGAGTCCATCAGGGAGCGGACTTGTGGCTTGTAGAGTGTGCCGACTCCCTGAGCGTCCAGGAGGTGCGCGACGCGTCGGATGCAGCTCAGTTCCCAGGCAGCATCCTTGGCGACCTTCTTGACGTGGCTGGTGTATGTGAGGCCAGAGTCGAACTCCACCCCTAGAATGTTGACTGACTCCTGGAGGTGTATTTTCTGCCTTCCAGGAGAATGGCGTGTTGGTCCCAGTTGACTGCATCTTGCCTGCGGGAGATGAGGACGGCTTGGGTCTTGTCTGGTGCAAAGGTGACTTGCCATCTCTTGCCCCAGGAGGCGATGCTCTGCAGTGCCTGGTTGATACGAATGACTGTGTTGTGGCGGTCACTCCTCTCACAGGTGAATGTGAGAGTACAGTCGTCTGCGTACGCTCTTGCCTCAGGAATCAGCTGCAGGATGTCGTTGAAGTAAACGTTCCATAGTAATGGCCCGAGTACACTTCCTTGAGGGACACTGGCTTTGATAGCATTTTCAGAGGAGGTGTGACCATTCACCACCACGCGCAGAGTTCTTTCATGGAGGTAATCTTGCAGGAGGTGTAACAGGTCCCCGCAGATCCCCAGGCTTCTCAGCTTGGTAGTGATGCCCTGATGCCACACCCTATCAAAGGCACCAGCGATGTCAAGGGCGACGACGAAGGTGTCTTCGCCCCGATCTAGGGAGTGGTTCCAGGCTGCTGAGTGCAGGAGAAGAAGGTCTGCTGCAGATCTCCCCTGTCGGAAGCCGAATTGCCGTGAATTTAGCAAGCAAGCAGTGAGCGTCAAAAAATGTAGTGATTTTGGAGGCAATGATGGACTCAAGAACTTTCCCAACAACGGAAAGGAGGGAAATGGGGCGGTAGTTCTGAGGATCGCCTCTGCTCTTCTTTTTGTGGATAGCACAGACTCTCGCCACTTTCCACTCAGATGGCCACTGCTGAGATGAAAGGCACTCCCGGAAGATGGTAGCAAGAGGCACAGCAAGTTGTGAGGCACATCTTTTAAGCAGGTGAGGGCTGATACTATCTGGTCCCAGCGCTTTCTTGGGATCAACTTAACAGCTCTCTCTCTCTCTCTCTCTCTCTCTCTCTCTCTCTCTCTCTCTCTCTCTCTCTCTCTCTCTCTCTCTCTCTCTCTCTCTCTCTCTCTCTCTCTCTCTCTCTCTCTCTCTCTCTCTCTCTCTTTTATATTGCCTTGTAAATGAAGCTCCAAAACGTCTTTTTTACTAATGTTTGCTACGATTTTTTTTATACATCGAACAATAAAACGAATGTAAGTAAATTATAATGAACATAAATTATATTAGTTGTATATATACTTGTATTTAGTAAAGCAATAAAATGTACATAGGTATTGTCTTAAGCACTTTAAAGGCTTATTTGATACGATGATACTTAATTGAAGAGAGAGAGAGAGAGAGAGAGAGAGAGAGAGAGAGAGAGAGAGAGAGAGAGAGAGAGAGAGAGAGAGAGAGAGAGAGAGAGAGAGAGAGAGAGAGAGAGAGAGAGAGGAAGAATTGAGAGTATATAGTACTTAAGCACTTTAAAGGTTTATTTGATACGATGATCCATAATTAGAGGAAAATTGGAATAATATGAGATGAATAAACAAGAGAGAAAGGCAAGCAAAGACAAGAGGAGGTAAGAAAGAAGGGAGAAGAGGAGGAGGAGAAAGACATGTTGATGTAGTAAAGGGGAAGAGAGAAGGTAGAAGGAGAGAGAAGAGAAAAATAGGGTGGAGAAATGCAGAGACGTGGATATTAAAAGAGAGGAAGGAGATGAAAAGAAGGAAGGAGGAGAAGAAAAGGAAGGGAGAAAGGAAGGAAGTAAGGAAGGAAGGTGAGAAAATGAGAGGAAAAAGGAACAAAAAGGAAATTGTTAATATATATAATGATTGCCGCACATGCAGACATTTTTGAAAGAGGAGGGAAGGAGAGAGAGAGAGAGAGGGGAGAGAGAGAGAGAGAGAGAGAGAGAGAGAGAGAGAGAGAGAGAGAGAGAGAGAGAGAGAGGAGAGAGATGTGTTCAAATATAAACATTAAGGAAAATTATATGTAAAAACGAGTGATATAATATAGGCTTTAATTAAAGAGAGAGAGAGAGAGAGAGAGAGAGAGAGAGAGAGAGAGAGAGAGAGAGAGAGAGAGAGAGAGAGAGAGAGAGAGAGAGAGAGAGAGAGAGAGAGAGAGAGAGAGAGAGAGGAGAGAGAGAGAGAGAGAGAGAGAGAGAGAGAGAGAGAGAGAGTAGGAGAGGGAATTCAATAGGGATGTTGCGTTTGAAGCGAAAAAAAATGAACACAAGAAAATAATCAATTGAGTTTGCGGGATAAGAAATTAAAAAAATGAAAAGAAAATGAAATGGAAGAAGTAAAATATATAAGGAGAAAAGAATAGACAGAGTTATCGAGGCCAAAAAATCAAGATAAGGGGATGCAAATATGCTTCATGTCAATAATGATTATATTGGACACATTATTTCATTCCATAAATAAACTTGCATTGATATAAAAAAAAAGATAATTGTGGCATACTCATATCAAGGTGTGTGTGTGTGTGTGTGTGTGTGTGTGTGTGTGTGTGTGTGTGTGTGTGTGTGTGTGTGTGTGTGTGTGTGTGTGTGTGTTCATTTCTTTCCTTTTTTCCTTTATTTTTTTGTACCAACACATTCCCAAAACTCATCAATCTTTCATCTTCTTCCCTCCCTTCCTTCCTTCCTTCCTTCCTTCCTTTCTTCCTTCCAATTACATCATTTTTCCTCCTTCACACCATTGTCTCCCTCCTCCACTTCCTTTATTCGCTTCTCCTTCCCCTCCTGACCCACTTCTGCTAACGGGGGGAGGAGGAGGAGGAGGAGGAGGAGGAGGAGGAGGAGGAGGAGGAGGAGGCAGGAGGAGGAAGGTAGAAGGAATAAAGGCAAGACATTTACATAGTTATAGATTATTGCACCACCACCACCACCACAACCACAACAACAACAACAACAACAACAACAACAATTACTTCAGTGTCTTCGCAATGGTGAAGATCGGACAAAAATATAGTCGTCGAGGGAGTAAAGACGTCAGCGTGGGGAATTAGTGAGAGGAAATGGATGAAAGAAGAGAGGGCGAGGAGAGGGGAAACTAGGACACGAGAAGCAAGGTGTGGGTGGCGAGTGGTGGGTGAGGAGGGTCTTGTCTGCTGTCTGTCCTTCGTCTGTCCCGAATACCGTCTGCTGTCTGTCCTGAATACCGTCTGCTGTTTGCCTGAATACCGTCTGCTGTCTGTCCTTCGTCTGTCCTGAATACCGTCTGCTGTCTGTCTTTCGTCTGTTCTGAATACCGTCTGCTGTCTGTCTTTCGTCTGTCCTGAATACCGTCTGCTGTCTGTCTTTCGTCTGTCCTGAATACCGTCTGCTGTCTGTCCATGGCTCCAAACCAAACTCAACCTAACTTTACTTAACCTTACTTAATCTAACCCAGGCTTACTTAATTTAACCCACTCATCTTTGTCTGTCCTGAATACAAGTGTTGGTGGTGCTGAGTGACTAAAGTAAATGTTATCTCGCACTCAACGTTGTATTCAATCGCGTATGAGTCTTGTCACACTATATCTGCTTCGGTCTGACCCGCTAAAGCCTTACCTAACCTAACCTTACCTTACCTAACCTAACCTTGCCTTACCTAACTATCTCCTCAATAGCTATACCTAACTCAACCTTCCTACATAACCTAGCCACCTACCTTCCTAATCTAATCTAAACCGGTTTAACCTGCTTATCTAAACCTAATCTGAACTAACATTATTTTACCTTACCTAATATAGCCAAACATAACCTAACCTAATTTCGTTAAAAAAAAATCAATGTTATAGGCCAAACCGCCATTTTCTCGTCGTTTTACATATCTTTTCTTATGTTTATATGTTGAAACACATCTTACGTCACTACAACACTGAATTATCTCAGCTATATTCCATTAGGAGATAAAACCTAAGACGTTGGCTTAAACGTTAAAAAAAATCTTGTCCTGCCTGTCCTAAACCTTTACTTTTTTTTATTCTGAATAATCTCTGCCTAACGTCTTTACGTCAGCAAAAGCCCAAAACTCGCCCAAAATACCCAAGCCCAAATAGCCCAATTACCCTCTCTAGTCTCTAAAACTGATTAATATCCTCACCGCTTCTGAAACCCAAGTTTCTACGCAGAATAAAAAGGCTGCAGAAGTAAATAACTAAATTTGATGACTCGGATATGAAAAAATTGAAAAACGTTAAATAAAGTTTAATTTTTTAAAAAAGGTGGTATAAAAAAGTAACGAAAAACATGACTCAGAAGGGAAAATGAAATAGTTGATTAAAATAAGTTGCAGAATATTAAAAAAGGGGGAAAATATGGATGACTCCGAAGAGATGAAGAGAAAAATGATGACCCTCGCGAGGATACCTGGGCAAAACGTCTCACCTGTCTGCCCTCATCAGCGTTAATTAATAAGGCGTCTCAGAAGTTACACCTGATTCTGGCTTCTGTTGTTTTATTTGGAAGACCAGGAGGAGGAGGAGGGAGGAGGAGGAGGAGGGAGGGAGGAGGAGGAGGAGGAGGAGGAGGAGGAGGAGGAGGAGAGGGAGGAGGGAGGAGGAGAGGAGGAGGAGGCGGAGTAGGAGGAGGAGGAGGAGGAGGAAGAGGAACAGGAGTATATTTAGTTACCTTTTGATTAATCTACTCAGAAGTTACACCTGATTTTGGCTTCTTTTGTTTTATTTTGCAAGACCAGGAGGAAGAGGAGGAGGAGAAGGAAGAGGAGAGGAAGGAGGAGGAGGAGGAGGAGGAGGAGAGGAGGAGGAGGAGGAAGAGGAGGAGGAGGAGGAAGAGGAGGAGGAGGAGGAGGAGGAGGAGGAGGAGGAGGAGGAGGAGGAGGAGGAGGAATAGGAGGAAAGAGGAAGAAGAGGAGAAGTATGAGTATATTTTGTTACTTATTAATATTAATCTAGCAGGAGATATTAGTGTAATCCCAACGTTAATTTGATTTAGATCCTATTAATTATAAGAGCAATTCTATGTAATCACCTCTCTCTCTCTCTCTCTCTCTCTCTCTCTCTCTCTCTCTCTCTCTCTCTCTCTCTCTCTCTCTTAAGTATACATATAAATGGATGCACGTATATATGTATTTTTGGAGAGGGAGAACAAAAAAATTCAAAGGTAAGCCATTCATAGCACGCTGGGTAGATATTTCCATTAACAACCAAGTGAATGATATAAAAAAAACCTCTTTAAATAGGCAAAATATCAAAAACATCTTATTTCCAGCTATCCATCACCTCACACTGTCATTGTGAGTGATTCCCACCTCATAACACTTCGAAAACTAGCTATAAAACCATGATAAAAACACTCTTACTCCCTACCACACTTTACGACGGGAGGGGAAAAATAGCTAGTAAAAGAGTGAGTGTACATTCCTTCCATAATCTCATGTCCACTATCACTCAGTTAGGTTATTAGCTTTAGCATGGGAGCAGTGTATGGGACTAGAGTAATTGCGAAGAGTAATACAATAAAGAAACTCATCTAACAGGCAATAACAGGCTCTTACACATATAGCTTACGACAGTTAAGGGAAGAGAGGCCAGAAAAAATGGCTGAGAGAAAATAAATGTGGTCAGAAAAAAATGACTAAGAGAGTAGTAGAAGGGAGTGTCTAGTGCGAAGATCTGACAGCCACTTTTTTCTTCTGTAATATCTGACAGCCACTTTTTTGTTGCTTAGTTCTGACAGCCACTTTTTTGTTGCTTACTTCTGACAGCCACTTTTTTGTTGCTTTCTTCTGACAGCCACTTTTTTGTTGCTTTCTTCTGACAGCCACTTTTTGTTGTTTGGCCTTTTTTTACTAACTGACAGCCACTTTTTGTTGCTTACTTCTGACAGCCACTTTTTTGTTGCTTACTTCTGACAGCCACTTTTTTGTTGCTTACTTCTGACAGCCACTTTTTTGTTGCTTACTACTGACAGCCACTTTTTTTATGCTTACTTCTGACAGCCACTTTTTTTGTTGCTAAGTTCTGACAGCCACTTTTTAGTTGCTTACTTCTGACAGCCACTTTTTTGTTGCTTACTTCTGACAGCCACTTTTTTGTTGCTTACTTCTGACAGCCATTTTTTTGTTGCTTACTTCTGACAGCCACTTTTTTGTTGCTTAGTTCTGACAGCCACTTTTTTGTTGCTTATTTCTGACAGCCACTTTTTTGTTCTTTAGTTTTGACAGCCACTTTTTTGTTGCTTACTTCTGACAGCCACTTTTTTGTTGCTTAGTTCTGACAGCCACTTTTTTGTTGCTTAGTTCTGACAGCCACTTTTTTGTTGCTTAGTTCTGACAGCCACTTTTTTGTTGCTTACTTCTGACAGCCACTTTTTTGTTGCTTACTTCTGACAGCCACTTTTTTGTTGCTTACTGCTAACAGCCACTTTTTTGTTGCTTAGTTCTGACAGCCACTTTTTTGTTGCTTACTTCTGACAGCCACTTTTTGTGTTTCTTACTTCTCACAGCCACTTTTTTTGTGTTAGTTCTGACAGCCACTTTTTTGTTGCTTAGTTTGACAGCCACTTTTTTGTTCTTACGTTCTGACAGCCACTTTTTTGTTGCTAGTTTTGCACACTTTTTTTTCTTAGTTCTGACAGCCACTTTTTTTGTTGCTTAATTCTGCAGCCACTTTTTTTTTTTACTTTGAAACGTGCTATGAAACGGCCATTTTTTGGTTGCTTATCTACAGCATTTTTGAGATAGATAGATTCTGAAAAGCCCTTTGACTATCTGACTAGCACTAAATTTGTTTAAGTTTGAAAAGATTTGTTGTAGTTATGTCTTGAAAGATAGGCTTAATTTCTGAAAACTTTTTTGTTGCTTAGTCTGACAGATTATAAAGTTAGAAACGATAGCACTAATAGATTAAGCTGAAAGATTAGACTAATACTTATAAAAGCCTTAGAGATAGACTTAGTTAAAAGTGCTTAGAGTCTAGACTAAATTTTAAGCTTAGTACAAGCGACTTAATAGTAGAACAGCTTCTGAAAAGCACTTATTTAGATAGATTTGAAAAGCCCTTTTTGAATGATTAGCTGACAGATTGTGCTTAAAAGAAGACTTTTTGTTGCTTTGTTCTTGACAGCCAGCTTTTTTAGATTGCTTAGTTACAGCCACTTTTTAGTTTCTAAAAGCTTCTGAAGACTTTTTGTTGCTTAGTTCTGACAGTCACTTTTTGTTGCTTAGTTCTGAAGACTTTTTGTGCTAAGTTCGACAGATTTTTTATAGCTTAGTAAGATAGACTTAGGCTTAGTATCTGAAAGACTTTTTTTTGCTTATTTGACAGCCACTTTTTTGTTGCTTACTTCTGACAGCCAACTTTTTGTTGCTTACTTCTGACAGCCACTTTTTTGTTGCTTACTTCTGACAGCCACTTTTTTGTTGCTTAGTTCTGACAGCCACTTTTTTGTTGCTTAGTTCTGACAGCCACTTTTTTGTTGCTTAGTTCTGATAGCCACTTTTTTGTTGCTTACTTCTGACAGCCACTTTTTTGTTGCTTACTTCTGACAGCCACTTTTTTGTTGCTTACTTCTGACAGCCACTTTTTTGTTGCTTACTTCTGACAGCCACTTTTTTGTTGCTTAGTTCTGACAGCCACTTTTTTGTTGCTTACTTCTGACAGCCACTTTTTTGTTGCTTAGTTCTAACAGCCACTTTTTTGTTGCTTAGTTCTGACAGCCACTTTTTTGTTGCTTAGTTCTGACAGCCACTTTTTTGTTGCTTAGTTTTGACAGACACTTTTTTTTCTAAGTTCTGACAGCCACTTTTTTTGTTGCTAAGTTCTGTCAGCCACTTTTTTTTTATTTCTATATGAAACGCTATGAAAAAACCGTCTATTGGTGAGGTTAATAGATTATAGAGATAGATAGATAGAAAAGCTTAGAAAAGATAGACTAAATAGATATAAAAGCTTAGAAAAGATAGACTAGATAGATATAAAAGCTTAGAAAAGATAGACTAAATAGATATAAAAGCTTAGAAAAGATAGACTAGATAGATATAAAAGCTTAGAAAAGATAGACTAAATAGATATAAAAGCTTAGAAAAGATAGACTAAATAGATATAAAAGCTTAGAAAAGATAGACTAGATAGATATAAAAGCTTAGAAAAGATAGACTAAATAGATATAAAAGCTTAGAAAAGATAGACTAGATAGATAGAAAAGCTTAGAAAAGATAGACTAGATAGATAGAAAAGCTTAGAAAAGATAGACTATATAGATAGAAAAGCTTAGAAAAGATAGACTAGATAGATAGAAAAGCTTAGAAAAGATAGACTATATAGATATAAAAGCTTAGAAAAGATAGACTAGATAGATATAAAAGCTTAGAAAAGATTGACTAGATAGATAGAAAAGCTTAGAAAAGATAGACTAGATAGATAGAAAAGCTTAGAAAAGATAGACTAGATAGATAGAAGAGCTTAGAAAAGATAGACTAGATAGATAGAAAAGCTTAGAAAAGATAGACTAGATAGATAGAAAAGCTTAGAAAAGATAGACTAGATAGATAGAAAAGCTTAGAAAAGATAGACTATATAGATAGAAAAGCTTAGAATAGATAGACTAGACAGATAGAAAAGCTTAGAAAAGGTAGACTAGATAGATAGAAAAGCTTAGAAAAGATAGACTAGATAGATAGAAAAGCTTAGAAAAGATAGACTAGATAGATAGAAAAGCTTAGAAAAGATAAGACTAAATAGAAAGAAAAGCTTAAAGATCCACCACCTAAACTTCCATCCTAACCTTTTAAGCTGTTCATCCTTTAAATCCCAATGAAAGAAGAATGGGCGAGAAAAACAAGAGTTGGGAAAGTTTGTGAGAAAGGAAACGAAGGAAGATAAGCAAGACAGGAGGAACTAAGGAAGACATACTGAGAGGCGAGGAAGAAGAATGGGGAAGAGGAGGAAAGGAAGATGAGAAAGATAGGAGGAATTAAGGAAGAAATACTGAGAGGCGAGGAAGAAGAATGAGGGAGAGGGGAAAAGGAAGATAAGAAAAACAGGAAGGAACTAAGGAAGAAATACAGAAGAGGAAGAAGGAGGAGAATGGGGAAGAGGGGGAAAGGAAGAAGATAAAACATGAGGAACTAAGGAAGAAATAGAGAGGAGAGGAAAGATAATAGGGGAGAGGAGGGAAGGAACATAAGAAAGACAAGGAACTAAGGAAGAAATACAGAAGAGGAAGAAAGAGAGAATCGGGAGAGGGAGAAAAGGAACGACTAAGAAGAAGGAGGAGGAAAAAATGGGGGGGCGAGGACAGGAAGGAGAAGAAATGAGGGAGAGGGAGAAAAGAAGATAAGAAAAACAGGAGGAAGGAGAAGGGGGGGAAGAGGGAAATAGCGCAAGAAAACATGATGGAAGGAGAGAGCAAAGATGACGGAATAACAGAGAGGAAAATATTGAAGCTGAAGAAGACTGGCTCGATCCCAAAGATGCCGAAGACTGAAGAGCAAAGGATTATATTAACTTTTTTTTTGTGTGCGAGAGAGAGAGAGAGAGAGGAAGAGAAGAGAGAGGAGGGAAAAGAAGAGAGAAGAGAGAAGAGAGAGAGAAGAGAGAGAGAGAGAGAAGAGAGAGAGAGAGAGAGAGAGAAGAGAGAGAGAGAGAGGAACGGAAAAGAGAAAGGGAAAAAAAAGGAAAAAGAGAAGAAAGGGAAGTATAAAATTGAGAAGAAGAAAAGGGGAAAGGGGAAGGGGAACAGAGGAGGAGGAGGAGGAGGAGGGGAGGAGGAGGAGAGGAAGGAGGGGGAGAGGAGGAAGGAAGGAAAAGCAAACAACGCCAGGAGGAAGAAGCAAAAAAGATGAAATTTCGGATGAGATCAGACCGCTAATTTCTGAGTGGTTTAGGGTGGAAATGGTAGTCCCTTCCCCCCCTCCTCCTCCCCCTCCTCCCTCCCCCCCCTCCCCTCCTTCACCCCTCCCATAAGACTTTCCCTTTTTTCCTCACCCCTCTAACCCCCCCACCCCCCACCCCCTACCCCCCCAACCCCCCCCCCTTCCACCCTTTCTCTAATGCCTTTCTTTAAACATTATGAGACCCCCCTCCCCTCCCCTCCTCCTCCCCTCCTCCCTCCTCCTCCTTTCCCCCTCCTCCTCCTCTCCTTCCCCCTCCTCCTCCTCCTTTACTACACCTCCTCTTCTCTTTTCCTCTTCTTCTTTTTCTAATCCCTTTTATGAGCTTTTAAAGGGAGGAGAGAGAGAGAGAGGAAAGAGGGGAGGAGAAGGGGAGAGAGGGGGGGGAGAGAAGAGGAGGAGAAGAGGGGAGAGGAGGAAGGGGAGAAGAGAGAGAGAGAAGGGGGGATTTATTAGATATCTTTATCATTCTTATATCACTAACCAAACTTTATACCACAACTACCAACCACTCTACTACTACTACTACCACCACTACTACTACTACTATTACAAATACTACTACTGTTAAT
>JACEEZ010002203.1:215000-217500 GCA_016584305.1 Chionoecetes opilio
ACAGTAACTACCTGCATTTGTTGGTGATACTCCCCGAGAGAGAGCAGAAAGAGAGAGAGAGAGAGAGAGAGAAGAGGCAGATGCAGAGAGAGAGAGAGAGAGAGAGAGGAGAGAAAAAAGTGGGGATGAAAAACAACGAAATGGGAGACACAAAAGAAAAAGAATTGTTGATACCAACAAATAACTTCATGCCTAAATATTTCCTTTTGGATTTGCCATCAAATTAATTCTCTCTCTCTCTCTCTCTCTCTCTCTTTCTCCTTTCTCTTCTCTCTCTCTCGTTTTCTTTCCCTTTTCTTTCTTTCTCTCTCTCTTTTTCCTCCCTCCAACTTCACATACTTATCTAATTTCCCTACACTTTTCCTCCTCCACATTATGATAACCCTTCTCCCTCCCTGCCCGACTCCTAGTGTACACCTGTCCCCTTTTGTCAAGGTAATAGTAACACACTCACTTCTTCCCTTCCTTCCCAGGTGAGTGAGTGAGGGAACACCTGTCTCCCCCCCCTTTTCCCACTCGGTGAGTAGTGACGGGAACACCTGTCTCCCCCCTTCCCCTCGGTGAGTCGTGAGGAACACCTGTCTCCCCTCATCTTGCCCTCGGTGAGTGAGTGAGGAACACCTGTCTCCCTCCCTTCCCTCGGTGAGTGAGTGAGGGAACACCTGTCACCCCTCCTTCCCTCGGTGAGTGCGTGAGGGAACACCTGTCTCCCCTCCCTGCCCTCGGTGAGTGAGTGAGGGAACACCTGTCTCCCCTCCCTTCCCTCGGTGAGTGAGTGAGGGAACACCTGTCTACCCATCCCTTCCCCTCGGTGAGTGAGTGAGGGAACACCTGTCTCCCCTCCCTTGCCCTCGGTGAGTGAGTGAGGGAACACCTGTCTCCCCTCCCTTGCCCTCGGTGAGTGAGTGAGGGAACACCTGTCTCCCCTCCCTTGCCTCGGTGAGTGAGTGAGGGACCCCCTGTCTACCCCTCCCTTCCCCTCGGTGAGTGAGTGAGGGAACACCTGTCTCCCCTCCCTTCCCTCGGTGAGTGAGTGAGGAACCCACCTGTCTCCCCTCCCTTGCCCTCGGTGAGTGAGTGAGGGAACACCTGTCTCACCCTCCCTTGCCCTCGTGAGTGAGTGAGGAACCCACCTGTCTCCCCTCCTCCCTCGGTGAGTGAGTGAGGGAACACCTGTCTCCCCTCCCTTGCCCTCGGTGAGTGAGTGAGGGAGCCCACCTGTCTCCCCTCCCTTCCCCTCGGTGAGTGAGTGAGGAACACCTGTCTCCCCTCCCTCCCTCGGTGAGTGAGAGGACCCACCTGTCTCCCCTCCCTTCCCCTCGGTGAGGTGAGTGAGGGAACACCTGTCTCCCCTCCCTTCCCTCGGTGAGTGAGTGAGGGAGCCCACCTGTCTCCCCTCCTTCCCCTCGGTGAGTGAGTGAGGGAGACCCACCTGTCCCCCCTCCCTGCCCTCGGTGAGTGAGTGAGGGAAACACCTGTCCCCCTCCCTTGCCCTCGGTGAGTGAGTGAGGGAGCCCACCTGTCTCCCCTCCCTTCCCCTCGGTGAGTGAGTGAGGGAACCACCTGTCTCCCCTCCCTTCCCCTCGGTGAGTGAGTGAGGGAACACCTGTCTCCCTTCCCTTGCCCTCGGTGAGTGAGTGAGGGAGCCCACCTGTCTCCCCTCATCCCTTCCCCTCACTACACACAACGTAAGGCTGAGAAACAGACACGTATTTCTTCCTTCATCTTTAGCTTAATTAAACTTTCACCTTAAACTTTCTTAATCATGCCTTATAATATGATCTCCTTTGCTCTGCTTTGAGATTCAAGTATGGTCTAAATGTTTCACCCCTTGAGACCCAGAACATATTGTAATTTGGGTACCATTAGACGATTTTTAGTGACTATAAGCAATGTTTTATAGATAGGACCTGTTTAGTATCCTTGTCCACTAACTAATTTGGTTTATTTAGTGACTTTTCGTTATTTTATGGCTAACTACAGACGATTTTTTATAGCAGAGGAAAGATTTGGGCGGGAAGGGGTTAATTTAAATATTCATGTTTTTTTATTGGCTATTCTAATTACTTTTTAAACAGACTCTTAATACTTCCATTACTTCAGCTTACTTATACTTATACTTATACTTATACTTATACTTATACTTATATTCATCCTCATATTCCCCTTGTTGTATTTTGAGATGCATGCACGTTTAAGTATTTAAGGTATTTTTTTAAGGTTTGGGTAAGGGTATTTTTTTAAGGTGTTTAAGGTGTTTTAAGGTTTTTAAGGTGTTTAAGGCTCTCTAGGATTTAAGGTATTTTTTTAAGGTTTAAGGTTTATAAGGGTTTTTAAGGTATTTAAGGCTCTCTAGGATTTAAGGTATTTTTTTAAGTTTAAGGTTTATAAGGGTTTTTAAGGTGTTTAAGGCTCTCTAGGATTAAGGTATTTTTTTAAGGTTTAAGGTTTATAAGGGTTTTTAAGATGTTTAAGGCTCTCTAGGATTTAAGGTATTTTT